>JAHWFO010107916.1:225993-250987 GCA_023313115.1 Rhysida immarginata
ATCACTGTAAATTTTATTTTTAACAAAGGTGCGCTCAGAGTATTTTTTTATAAATACCGAGGTAGCCATTTTGAGCGTTCGCTCTCGAAGTGAAGGCAATTACAGGGACTCGAAGTGAAGGCAATTACAGGGGCTGTAAAATTATTTTTAACCCATAGCATTAAATGCTTGAAATCTGTAAATTGAACGATTGAAACAAATTTTAATTATAATAATAAATATTTTGATTTTTGTTAAAAAAAATTTAGTATTTTTTTGTCTTTAACTCAAATTTGTTCTTGGAAAAATGTTATTTTGAATTTTAATATTTTTTTTTTAATTTTTTTTTGTTTCTTTACTTCACTTTTGGGGTGTTTGGTTAACATTTGGGACTGGGTGGATTAATTTAAAAATAAAAATTGATTTGATGTTTGTAATTTTTTAATTTAAGTTTTGCTAAAACTATTTACTGATTTTTTTGAAAAACAGTTTGACAGGAGTTAAATTAATATATTAACAGTTTTTAAAAAAATTTTTGATTTCGTAATTTGTGCCAAACCCACCTCTCCTACTCTTCAAACTTAGACCTCCACCGTCGCACCAGTTCCATAACTCAACCCGTCCGGATCATTGTTCACCCCTCACCCATCGTCACCGTTACCCAGTACCTCATCCCCTATCCCCATGGACTCCTCCTTACCTTCCACCTCCGCCCAAGTACCGCGCTTACTCGCCCCTGACCCTCTCTCCACAGTCATTGCCCCTTCCAAATCCAACTCTACTTCAAATCATCCACCATCGGACCTAAGCTTGTTTTACGTGCTACGGTCACATGGCAACCGCCAATCTCGCAAGTATAAGGTTCAAACGACCTCGTATGAGTTGGCATTCTGGAATAAAAACCGGATTCCGTTGCCTGCTGTGCCGCAAACACTCGAATCTATTTTCGATCGAATGTTTGACGTGTTTTTAAGAGCACAGCAAGACTATTACTACCATTGCTGTTTATGCATCAGAGCACCATCTTTGCTAGATCCTGGTAATTTACGGTTCGGTAAAAATAGTGAATTTAGCTTTAAGATGGTGATGGATGCACTTGCTGCTTTAGAGCAGTCCTACAGCAGGGTGATGGGGGATAAAGAATTGTAGATCAGCGTGGTCCCAAAAACCCGTCCCTGCCCGAGGTGGTAACTTTCTTTGAAAAGCCATACTTGCAGAGGAGCATGTTGCGATGAAAGGTTCTATGGTACAAATCAAAAATTCTGATGCCCTGAGTCTGCCAAGGGCATTGGTCGTGGCCTCGGCTCACGCCGATATGCAGGTAGCCAGAACTGGGGGTGATCCCAATCTGATCAAGGACACCAAACAAAATTACAAACTCATAAGGGATTCACGATTGCCTCGTCAAGGTATCAATGCCGAACGATTGGGTGCCGAGGCCGGGGTCGACCCTGCTAATGCCAGGTCATACGAAATCTTAGATAAATTTTTTACAATACACGTGGATTCTGTGAAAGCTGTCGTACTGTGTATCGTAATTCAACCGAAAAGAAAATTTATATGTGCAGTGGAAGATTCTCCTTGTGTGCTGGTCAACATGCACAAAGTCAAAATTTTCCTACGTTCATTGTAAGAAATTTAATCATTTTTTCAAAGGGGAATCTTGCTACGAGACACACCTCGATACGAGTCATTCCATCAAAACCTGTCATTCTACCCATCAGTGTGTGAAATGTCAGAAAATCTGTGCATTGTCAAAAGGTCATGTGTGTGACAGCCTCTACTGCGTTCGTTGTCACGGGTGCCATGAGCAGGAGCTGTGTTACGTTCTTACATTAAAAAAAAAGGTATCGCATACTCTGATTACCCGGAAACTCGTATTTTATCACATAGAAATGAGAACATGTGGCGCGACCGGAGAGCTAACATCGATCTTGGTGGCGATGTGCTACCCCGACGAGTCAGGGAGATACGTAGAACGTGTTTACAATGGCACCGGCTCCATGACCGAGTCCAAGTGATGCAGGACTTGGACTCACTCTTTTTTTACGCGCTCCAAGGAATCACACCGCACAAAAGACCCTCAGCTCGATTTTAAGAACAGCATTCTGAAGTCCACAATCAGAGTTCTTTTGACGGAGTACATGTAGCGAAATTCCTCTTTCAAAACTTCATGAAAGACGTGAAATATTATCTCTCGTGGGACGAAAATGCTCGTGATCGACGTGAAGGAGATGAGAATCCGTTTCCTGGATTCGCTCTCCTTCATCACGTTACCTTTGAGAGCATTCCCCAGAGCGTTTGGTATAGGCGAGATGAAGAGAGGATTCTTACCCTTCGCTCAGTTGAAGCAAACGCTCCATTACATGGGGGAGCTACCCAACAAACGCTTATATGCTCTTTCTGAAATGAAGAAAAGTGTTTTCGACGAGTTCGAGCGCTGGCACGCTGACGAAAACCTGCGTGTCGTACCAAACTAGAACATAATGAAGGAATTGCGGGCGTACTGCGTCTCTGACACGGTGCAGCTCCGCGAGGGTTATCTGAAGTTTGCCGACATCATGCGCTCGTTCATGGGGTATGGTCCCTTTCAATCCAGCATTAAGCTTGCTGGTTTCTCAAACAAAGTGCTTCGAGAAAAATATCTCGACCCGCCCATGATGGGCATCATGCCACCAGGGAGCTACGTAAACCGCAACCGACAGAGTCGCAAAGCAGTCCAATGTTTCACCTGGGAGAAGACAAAGACACCAGAATTTACTCGGCACTGAACAGGGTGGAAAAACAATTTGGACCGTATTTCCTAGACGGTTGGGCATCCGATCGAAAAATCGTGTGTGAATTTCTACGGGTTTACTACCACTCTTGGCCGAAATGCACACATGCAAACACATTGTGCATAGACAATCATCTGACAACCGCTGAAAATTATCCGTTTAAAAGAAACTTTAGGTGGTTCTGGTAGAATGGAATGGAAAAGAGGAGAGTTGTCAATTATGTGTTGACGTTTTCATAAATATCCTAAGGAAACAATTAAACGGACATCAAATTTTAAGGATATTCTGGTCCTCCATGCTGCTATTACTAAACCAAGAACTTCCTGCTACCTCCATTTCCAGCAGTGCTTCCTCATTTACTTTCAAATTTAACCAGAACCTGACCTGCACTTCTCACAACCTCATTTACCTGTTACAGTGCAAAGTATGCCAGAAATAGTATCTTGCTGAGACTGGCAATACCATACACTATATGATCACAAATATCCGAACACATGCACGTTTGCGCTCCAGCCACGCTTTCATGGAAATCAATAGGGCGTTGCACATCCCTTTGCCCGAATCACAGCTTCCACCCTTCGGGGAAGACTTTCCACCAAATGCTGGTAGGTACTTTCCGGAATGTTCCTCCATTACTCCTGAAGAGCGAGAATCAGTTCAGGTATAGAAGTTGGCCGATGTGATCTGGCCCGCAAGCATCTTTCCAATTCATCCCACAGACTCTCTATAGGATTGAGGTCGGGACTTTGTGCCGGCCAACCCATTTCTTCGACCCCTGAGTCCGCAAACCACTGCTGTACACGCCTCGCTTTGTGGCACGGAGCATTGTCGTGTTGGTAGAGAAATGGCCCGTTTCTGAAAAATTGCCACAACGTTGGAAGTGCACAGTTGTCCAAAACATTCAGATAACGGTCGGAGTTCATGATTCCTTGCACAGGAACGAGCTGGCCCAGTCCGTACCATGAAAATGAGCCCCACACCATGACTCCTCCTCCTCAGAACTTGACTGTGGGCTCTGTGCACTCAGGTAAGAAGCATTCTCCAGGTATGCGCCAAACCCAAACTCGTCCATCGGATTGCCAGAGTGTGTAGCGAGATTCGTCTGTCCACATTACACGTTTCCATTGGTCCATTGTCCAGTTTCTGTGGGCTTTGCACCACTCCAGACGTCGCTTGGCATTGACCCTGCTGATGTGGGGCTTGTGGGCAGCAGCACGGCTATGGAATCCCATCGTGTGCAGTTCCCGACGATTTGTCATAGTACTGGCATCATTTGCAGAGGCGTTTCGAAACTCTACGGCAATTTTTTCCGCCGAGGACTTCCGGTTGCTGCGGGTGACACGACGAAGCACTCGACGGTCTCTGTCCGTTAGTTTCTTGGGTCTACCGGTTCGTTGTTGAACTGTTGTTGATCCCTGGGTCCTCCATTTCATAATGACATCGCCTACTGTTGACTTGGGTATCTGAAGAAGGCTGGAAATGTCACGCACGGACTTGCCGCATAGGTGACATCCAACGATGGTTCCACGTTGGAACTCACTGAGCTCTGCCGAACGACCCATTCTTGCCAATGTCCAAGCAGAGTTGTGTCTGAAAGTTTGGGAAGCTATTTAAATGATGTGCAAGTCATTATCATGTGACATTGGGCCAATCGATGATCTGTGAGGGGTGTCCGGATATTTTTGATCATATAGTGTACGTGCCAGATTTGCCAGACATAAATTCGACAGGTTATGGCAGGGCATATTAATGAGAAATATCTCATGACCAACAATAAGTAACTACAATGGTATCAACATGCAATTCACAAACACTCTGCACGGCTCAACAATATATCTGTTACATTGCAAGGTATGCCAGAAACACTATCTCGGTGAGACAGGGAATACCATACGTGCCAGATTTGCCAGTCATAAATTCGATATCCTTAGCAATGATGACACCCCTGTCGCTAAACACTTTAATTCTCCTGGCCACTCTTTACAGGCTACCAGCCTTTATATTCTTCGTAGTAACTTCCATAACAAAAAAGAGAAAAAGCAATTAGAGTCTTTTCTTATTTGAAAATTCAATTCCCTTACCCCTAATGGCACTAACTTTAGCAAAGGCACCATACCCTCATTATCTTTCCCATATCCCTCTCCAACTTCAACTATTCCCTAATTTCTCGTAAGCTCTCTGGGCCCTTTTCTTTCTCTTTTTCCCTTTTTTCTTTATCTTTTATTTCCTCTTTTTAATGTTCTTTCATATTTTTCTACCTTTATGTTCATTTTATGTCCGTCCCTGCACACTCCTTTATTTCACTGACCTTTGACCCGGTGCTCTTATATGGGGTACTATTTCACAGGTTGAATAGCGACCGGGAATTGTGAGGGAATTTTTTTTTGTAACCGGGAACAGTCAAGGAATTTTTTTTAACCGGGAACAGTCAGGGAATCTTAAAATCGAATATTTTGAACAATGTCAATAATATTCTATCATGATAACCTTTTTTTTGTCTGCTGATGATCAGGAAAAATCAAGGGAAATTCAGGGAATTTTACGAAATTTTTTTGCTAGGCACCCTATCATTCCTAACCTTTATTATAATTTTAATTTCATATGTGTTATCCTATTGCATTTTTCTCGTCGCCCTCTTAGTTTTTCCTATTTGTCTTTCTTCCTGTCCTATCCCAACATGTCTTCTAATTATTCTCATTTGTTCTCTTCTTGTTTTTCAGCTAATACCGTATTTCATTTATTTCATTTAATTAAGAATAATTACAGAATCCAACTAACTAGGGCCAGAATGGCCGAAGGCTGATGAGTTAGGTCCCTGAATGGAGGGAAAATAAGAAATACATTAAAAAATAATAAGAAATACGATCAGCATAAATGATAATATGAATGCGGTAGATTAAAAGGGATTGTAGGAGAAGTTAGAGAAAAATGTCTGCAGTCTGCTTTTGAAAATGGATAAGAAAGGGGAAGAGCGTATTTCAATTGTTAGATCAATCCATAATCTTATTCCTGCATTAGAAACGCTCTTAAGTTGGCAAGAGCGTTTAATCAGAGGGAAAGTCATTATTCCGTAAATTATAAGGTCTTAACGATTTAGAGTTGAAGTAGTCAAGGGAAAGCGAAGAAACGAGCTTGTTATTAAAGGCTTTAAAGATGAAAAGCTCAAGATAATAAGAGTGCAATTTAAAGATGGGCATGAAAGAGATGTGATTCTGACAAACCATTTCTGAATACGATGTAAGCGTTTTAAGTTTGTTTGGTGGTACTACCCCAAATTTCAAGGCCGTAAATAAGTGATGTTTGAAAGAGAGCAAAATAGAGTAGCAGCACAATGTTTTTAGGCAGAAAATGAATCCATGAGAAAGGACCGAGCTGCTAGTTTAAAGTAGAAGATAGGTCAATAATATGGGCATCCCAGGAAAGATTATAAGAAGGATGAATTTCTATAAATTTATTAGATTTATTAGGAATGAGTTCCTTTGTATTATAGCATAAGGTAAAATTAAGTAAGTCAAGCTTTTTGTTACGTTGGTGGAAGATTATATAAGTGGTTTTCTCAAGATTAAAATTGAAGGTGATTTTGGCTGTTCTAAATTAATAATTTGTTAAGTACAGTTTTAAACGAGTGTTGAATCGCGGAAAGAGTAAAGTCAGCGTAAAGTAGAGTTGCGTCACCGGCATAAAGGATCGAGGATCGAGGAGGTAAAGTCGAGGGGAGATCGTTAATAAATAAATTGTAGAGAAGGGGGGGAAACTATGGAGCTTTGGGGAACGCCCATGTTACGCTTTATGGTGGACGAGGATTTGTTAAAAAGGGTGTATATTGTTTATCTTTTAAAAAGCTGGCAATCATTTGGAGCAGTAGGCCCCGAATATTATAAAATTTGGCTAATTTGTGTAGCAGAAGGTTATGAGGAATTGAGTCGAACGCCTTAGAGTAATCCAATAACATTGCTATGACAAGTTTACCTTTGGACATATTTGTTCTGACATATTCAATTAAGTCAAAGCAAACCGTGGAGGTGTTACGATTGGGGGAGAAACCATGCTGCAAGGAGAAAAGGTAAGCATTAGACAATATGTAAGAGGATAACCGAGAGTTAAAGAGTTAACCGAATATTTTAGCGAAGTGAGGAAGAATAGAAATGGGGCAGTAGTTAGAAAAATTAGAGCAGTGTCCTTTTTTGAAAATAGGGATAATTTTGGCAGAGCGGAGACATTCCGTGAATAGGCCTTGCGAAATAGAGATTTTGAATAATTGAGCGTAGGGAATGGAAATTCCTGAATAAGCAGAAATCAAGATAATCGAACTAATGCCGAGGGAGTCCAGGTGGTGAGAGGGTTTGAGACCATAAATGATAGATGATACTTCCTTATTATCGGTGGGTTTAATAAATAATGTACTAGAACTTCCAGAGATGCAGGATGGATAATCGAGGTTGGGGGAAGAATTTTGAGTAGTGAGGGGCAAGAGGGAATCGAGAAAAGGCGTTAAATATGCTGAGTCAATGTTGGAGGGATCAGAAAAAGGCATTATGGAAGGTGGGTGTCCGTACTATAATTCATTTATAGATTTCCACTAGTGTTGAGCGATACCCGATACTCGATACTTAAGTATCGTCGATACTTTGCCTGAAGTATTGAGTATCACGAGATGTTTCTCAGATTCCTTAATTCTGGCCCCGAATTTCGGGGCTGAATTTTTTTTTAGTTCACTTATCTTACCAATCCTTTATCGCGTTTTATGTCCTTTCATATCTAGGCGTTTTCATTGGCCATTCACTTAGCCTATCACCTGTCTTTTATTAAAAGGTTTTATTATCGACCAAGCCCAAGTTGAGAATCGCAACCGTTATTTCCTTGCCATCTCTATAAATATGTACCCTTTATACGTTGAAGTCAGCAAAGGAGTCTTTGCTAGCACCTGACGGTAAAAGTGTGTCCTGCGAAAGGGCCTACAGGGATGCTTGTTTGGGTCCTAGGTTTGCTGCATCTGACCTAGTATTTAATGAAATGCTTGAAACTTTCAGGAAAGATATCAACTCCAAGTACATTGCACTGGAGGCGAAGGTCGACTTCTTACGAACAAGTCTTGACGAGAAATTCAATGGAATCAACACGGAAATTCAAAACTCTCGTACAGACGTCATCAATAAGATAAATGATTTTAGAAAAGCCTTTGAGAAATGTTCCGGGACTCTAAAGTCGGGAAACTCCACGGAAGATAATAAGGTAAAAGGAAATTTTCAACCTATCTCGCTTGCTAACAAGGTGCATGGACTGGAGTCCATGGAAATAAGTAGTGATCGTGACTGTTCGAAAAACGGTGGCAACAAAAGAAGCTATTCTGACGGAAGTGATGGAGAAGTGGAAGACAGTGCCTGGCCAGTTGTTCATAGCAAAAAACCCAGAAGGGGGACTAGATCCTGCTGAGTTTTGGGGACTCTATTCGTCAATCTACAATCTGACTCTCGTCCCTTCTGGGGACTTCTGTTCTGGAGGACTTAGGAGGTTCATCAGGCTTCTCACCCAGTTCAGTGTACCTCCTCTTGTTTACTCTTTGGGCGAGCGTGCAAAGTGAGCTTGTCTCCTGGACCACTCGCGTCTTTCTTTTTTTCTTCACTGTTCGATTGTCGATTGTCGACGGGGATTTTATGTTCCCTGGCGTTGGGATTAATTTCCTCGCAAACCTAACTAAGGACATCTTTTCATATCATCTATTATTATTCTAATCATTCATTAGTGGGTCCCTGGCATAGAATTAATTTTCTCGAAAACCTGACTTGTTCTTTTTTCTTAAAGCTAGGTGCGTCTTTCTTAGAACGGCTTCTTTAGCACACATCTAGGTACGAGGTTATTCTCCCCCACCCCCCCGTGGTTCTAAACAACTATATTTTAAGAATACGATGGCTTCGTCCAAAGTAGCAACGCTGAAGTCGGCAACGGTGCCTTTGCTGGCACCTGACGGTAAAAGTGTGTCCTGCGAAAGGGCCTACAGGGATGCTTGTTTGGATCCTAGGTTTGCTGCATTTGACCTAGTTTTTTATGAAAAGCTGGAATCTCTCAGATTGACAAACACCAAGTTCAATGCACTGGAAGCGAAGGTCGATTCCTTCCGAACAACTTTTGATGAAAAATTCAATGGAATCAACACGGAAATTCAAAACTCTCGAACAGACGTCATCAACAAGATAAATGATAAAAATGTTCCGGGACTCCAAAGGCGGGAAACTCCAAGGAAGAAAATAAGGTAAGAGAAAATTTTCAACCTATCTCCATTGATAACAAAGTGCATGGACTGGAGTCCATGGAAACAAGTGATGAACATGACTGTTCGGCAAACGTTGGCAACAAAAGAAGCCATTCCGACGGTAGTGATAGACAAGCGGCAGACAGTGCCTGGATAGTTGTTTGTAACAAAAAACCCAGAAGGGGGACGAGGATAGAAAATTCCCAGATTAAGGTAAGCAAAAGGAAAGCTATTTATATTCTCCCTATTATCGTTAGACATCACAGAAAACCGATTAAGGAAGTGCTAAATGAGATTAAAAATCAGGTAACGTTAGATAAGATTACTGCACATACCGGACGCTCAGACACTATCAAGATAAAATGCCATGAAGAGGAAACGCACAAAGCCCTCGTGTCAGGAATCAAAATGAATGGTGTGCTTAAAATCTAGTATCATCAGCTTAAGTCTGAGAAGCTGTTAAAATAAGTTGTGGATACAACCTATGACATGGAAGATTTTTGCGCACACCTTTGAAACGCTAACTACTACCCCGATAAGGCAGTTAGGCTCAAAAAAGTAAATGGTGCAGTTGAGATGCGAATGGTCCTAGTCCTCCTACAAAATACTGAGCAGAATAAATCTTTTCTAAACTTAAAGCGCATTGGTTCACTTGCTGCAACAGTTGAATTGTTTAGGGGCAACAAGCAGCCCTTACAATGTTACAATTGCTTACGTTTTGGGAACGTGTCCCAGGGCTGCACCGAATTACCGCGTTGCAACAAGTGCGCGGGCGACCACCAGTCAAGGGACTGCGCCAATATAAAAGGTAAACACCCTCATAAGTGTATTCGATGTGAAGGCCAGCACACAGCCAGTTATACTAAGTGTCCCAAATACCCACAAGTTAAAAGGAATAGAACTTCCAAAGTAGCTGAAGTCAGAACTTTTGCTGCGGTTGCTTCTGCTTTTATTGGTAAGGGAGTCGCTGACCTCGACGAATTGGTTAAAATTCAAAGGTATCTGGATAACCTAATGAATATGTTAAAAGATAGTGGCAAAAATGTTGCCACAGACCACTCAAACAGAGACAATACAATAATCATGAACAGACATCCCTACAAAGTTATAAATCAAGGTAAGCTACGTTGCACTCTATGGAATGCGAGAGGCATCCCTCGCAAGTGTCATGAGTTCTATGATTTCCTCACAAGCTGGAACATCGATGTTGCCTTCTTGTGCGAAACCCATCTCAAGCAGAGTAAGGCTTCCAATCTACCAGGGTACTATGTTTACCGAAAAAAATTTCAGATTCAGCCTCTGGTGGGGTAGCTATTGTTGTCAAAAAAGGTATTAATCACACTAAGATTGTCACACCTAACCTTGTCAATATGGAAGCAGTTTCCATTGTCATCAAAGATGCTGATGTTGGAGAGGTCAAGTTTACTTCCCTTTACAACCCACCCAGGCACAAGTTAGACTCTAACGATTTAGATGAACTACTGTCTGGGCCCACTCCAGTCGTTTTGGCGTGTGATTTGAATGTGAAACACCCACACTGGAACTCCAGATGCACTAATCAAAGTGGCTTGGTACTTTATAGGTACATGGTAGATCAGATCGACAATTCCGTTATTGGCCCTCTTGAAGATGCATACTACTGTGACCATTCACCCGCTAGTGACGTACTTCGACATTACTGTTCTCAAGAGGTTTTTCAAACCCTGCAATATTTTTACAGTAAATGCCTTACCATCTGATTACCTACCAGTTGCACTAAATTTTCAGGGGATAAATATCGACCTGAGAAAAAATCTTCGTTATAAGCAGGACTGGAAATTTTTAGAGAACTTATGAACGACAGTAACATTCCCTATCAGGATCCCGTCACCAGCAGTGACATTGACGAAAATATCAAGAAAGTCACTCACTCCATCAAGATAGCTACAAATGCAAGTGCTACTCCAGTGGATTGCAAACGGCCAGACCATCTGGAACTTCCTCCCTCCATCAGGCAACTCATCCACGAAAATAACCAATTCAGAAGACTTTGGCAGCGTACCAGGTTTCTCCACTTCCAGACGAAGTACAGCAGGCTATCCCGCAAGGTATGTGATCAGATTAAGGATTTAAGGAATCAAAGATGGAACAACAAAGTTAAAAGCCTGTCCGTCCAGGATAAATCTCTCTGGAGTATGGTCAGGGCCCTTAAAAACAACAGAACTATTGTTCTCCCTCCTCTGCTTACAGAGGGTGGCGATTTCGTTAGCAATGACCAGAAAAAAGCACAAATTATCACCGATTCACTGATGAGCCAATTCTCTACGCCCAAAGAGGATGATCTGGTTAATAACACTCGTGAGGTCAGGACGTGTGTGACAGGTATGGCCACACACAGCGTGCTCTTGGCTCTCCTGATGTCATTGGCACCTCTGAGATATTGGACATCATATAGCGCCTGAGAAGCAAAAAGGCTGCTGGCATCGACACTATTACCAACAGTGCTGTGAAGAATTAACCTCCCAGTTTTATCTGCATCATCACCACGGTCATAAATGACTGCTGGCTTAGCGGCCATTTTCCTAGTGCCTGGAAGGACTCAGTCATCATCACCATTCCTAAACCTGGACTGGATCCTGCTCTTTCCACAAGTTATAGGCCCATTAGCTTGTTGCCCATGCTTTCCAAGGTCTTTGAGCGCACTATACTCATGACTTTCAACGAGTACTGCGAGGCAAAAAACCTCATTCGTAGTGAGCAATTTGGCTTCCGTCTAGGCTTCAGTTATGGAGTCTTGTCAGCTTCAGTTATGGAGGCTCGTTGCCGATTTATACGGTCCTCTCAACCTCTCTATGTTTGGTTGTGTCGTTTTCCTCGATGTTCAAAAGGCCTTTGACCAAGTCTGGCATGATGGGCTCATTTACAAAATGATTACCTACGGGTTCCCTGACGATCTAATTGCTCTGGTTCGCTCCTTCATGTCAAAGAGGACTTTTCGTGTTAAGGTTGTGGACTGGTTTTCTGAACCCTGAATTAATGCTGGTGTACCCCAAGGCTCTTTATCCATGACTTTCCCAAGTTTGCAAAGTGTAATCTTTACTTTTTTGCTGACAACGGGTTCATCATGACCTCGGCACGAAACCCAGCACATGTCATCACTCGACTTCAAAAAGCTTAACATCAGTGCGAGAGCTGGTTCACTAAGTGGCGATTAAAGCTGAATGTCAAATAGTGCAAGGTCATGTTTATCACTCGCAAATGCAAAAACCCTCCAAGCTCCTCTTCTTATTTGGCAAGAAACTTGAGTGGGTAAAAAGCTACAAATATCTTGGTGTCATGATCGACTCCAAACTAAATTGGAACAACCAAGTCCAATACGCGCTCAACAAAGCAAAGAAAGCAAGGTTCAGTTTTATTGCACTTCTGGGGCGAAACAGCGCTCTTGGTGTGGATAACAAACTCTTGATATACACGGTTGTGATTCGCACTATTTTACTTCATGGAATGCCTGCTTGGGCTGCTATTTGCAAATAGAGATGGAAGGATCTCCAGACCTTTGAAAAAGTTGTTCTCCGATCCATTGCCCAAATTGACCGAGAAGTTGCCAACAACCACTTTATCTATGAGGATTTGGGGATGACCCACATGAGCACCTTTGTCCAGACTCTTATAAAGAACATGCTACCCAAGATGGAAAGTCATGAAAACACTAGTTTCTGGTATCCTGGACCACCCACTCGTTTATAAGGGTCTCCTCAGGTTTCAAAGACCCCGCCATACCCTGGATGTCTGCTTTGCTGACGTTAACAAGGCCGTCTTCCCCAACTATTGGATCTTTTAGAACCTGCTGACTTTTGGGGACTCTATTCGTCAATCTACAATCTGACTCTCGTCCCTTCTTAGGACTTATTCTCTAGAGGACTGAAGAGGTTCATCAGGCTTCTCTCCCAGTTCAGTGTACCTCCTCTTGTTTACTCTTTGGGCGAGCGTGCAAAGTGAGCTTGGCACCGGGACCATTCGCGTCATTCTTTTCACTACACTGTTCGATTATCGATTGTCGACGGAGAAAATAAAGGCTTCTTGCCTATTTCAGTGTATTTATTGTGGAATTTATTCTGGTAGGGTGAGCTTCGTGAAAGCACTGCTTTCGTCCCACCCGAAGAAACTTACACATCACTGTTCGATTGTCGATTGTCGATTGGGGAAAATAACATTCGTCGAGTATCGGTTGTTGCTCAACATAAGTGTTTACCAAAGTACGGTATGGCGACAACATCGAGTGTGGTATGGAAATTTTTTTAAAAAAATACAGAAAAAGGCCTCGCTGTTTGCACAATTTGCAAGAAGAAAATAAAGCATGGATCAAACACCACAAATTTACATAAGGTTTGTCAGTGTCAAATTGTCACATGTAATTTCTTAATATTCATGAATTTTATATGTGTATATGTTATTCTGAATATTTCTTTTGTTAGCATCTAAAATCACGTCATGCATGTCAGTTGGTTAACATAAGAGAAACTGAAGCTGATTCTACACAAACACAGTCCTTGCACCAGCAAAAAAAACGAAAATATGCCGAATTCGAAGAAAACATGTTTTCTACACGAAAACATGTGGTCAACAAATGGATCTACAGCAAAGCACACTAATTGACTTCACTAAAAGGCAGCAGCCTTATCATCGTAAGCTGGTACTTCATTTACCTAATTTGTTTTCATAATTTTGAGTTCCGTATTTTGGCAATTTCAACTATCATTGATCCAATGTTTAAACTTTCTGGATTTAAAACAAAACAAAGCAGCGATAGAGCTAGAAACATGTTAAAAATGAGTTATCAAATTTACTTCCTAGTAGTAATTTAGTCACCAACAACAACGAATGTCTTAATGAAAATGATTTTCCTCTGAATGATAATAATATGTGGGTTGAATTAGATAGAGAGATTGAAATGGCAATTAAAAGCATTGATAACGAAATTAATATAGAAAATTTTATTCAGAATTACATTGCAGATGCATATGTTAAAAGATTTGAAAATCCTTTAAAATATTGTCAGGTTCATGAAGAAAATATTATATCACAGCTAGCACTAAAATATTCATGTGTTAGTGCAACTTCTTTGCCTTCTGAACGCGCATTTTGTAAATCTGGAGATTTAATCTCAAAAAAAGAGGTCAAGATTAAACCCAAAAAGTGAAGATAAATTTCTATTCATAAATTCAAAGTATAAAATGAATGAGGATAAATAAAAATGCAATGTAAAAGTAATGTCTTTTTTTCTTTTTTTTATTGTTATCGAGTATCGGTAATTGGTATCGGCGATACCCACATGGGTATCCATGGTATCGAGTATCGAGTACTTAAATTGAGTATCGCTCAACACTAATTTTCCACTTACTTTTGTTGTCAGTGACCTTGTTAAAAAACTTTGCAAAATAGGAGAGTTTGGCCTCTCTCGTTATTTTACGGACATAATCTGAAAAGGAACGAAAAGACTGTCTAATTTCCTATAGAGAGAATGCTTATGTTTAATTGATAATAAAATGGAAAGGTTTAGCCACGGTTTTAATATATTAATTTTGGAAATGTCTTTGGTAGCAGTCCTGGGTGGGAAATATCTGGATATACCAACGCGTAAGTGAGTAAGGAATTTGTCGACTAAGGAACTGATATTAATCTTGGGGTTGAGTAACGATTACCAGTCAGTTAGCTCTAAAATGAATTGAAAATAAGGATTCTCATTGGAATGATCGTTAATAAGGGGGGGGGGGGGGGGGGGGGGGGAAGGAGAGAAAAGCAGGGAGGAGAAAGTTTGAAAATAGGAAAGTGGTCTTAGATTTGCCAATCTACGGAATCACTATTTAGATTGTCAAGAGAAAAAGAGAAAAATTGATCAATTAAAGAGTAAGTGTTATGGAAATTAGAATAGTGAGTCGGAGAAGAAATTAATGGAGAGGTACCTGCCCTGGATAAGAGGTCTAATAGTATATTTGCATTGGAAGAAGACTTGGAAAGGTTAAGGTTGATAATGATTTTCTTATTTGAGAGACTTAAATCTAGAAGCATAGCTGATAGATAGTTAATAAACTTGGAAAATATACCCGATGGGGGGCGATATTAAGAAACATAGAAAAATTTGTCATTGATTATAAGTTTTAAAATTTCAATGTCGGGGTTACAGGTGCACAGTATAAAGTTTTTAGAATGTAAATTACTAGACAGCCGCCCCGTTTAGAGGGACGATGAATAGCTTCAATGTTATAATTATTTAAAGGAGGTATGTCGGACAGAGATTTCGTCCATGTGTCAGTTAAAGAGATAATATGTGGAGCGATTTTCAGGAGTCTTAGGGAAGCAAAGAGTGCGGTTGAGTTAGCGGAGAGACTGCGAATATTCAGACTGAAGAAAAGCAAAGGGGTCGTGGAATTGTTAGCGAGACTATGAATATAGGAATTTAGTTCGTTAGTAGTAGTAAAGTTAGAGAGAGAGACCATGAGGAGAGGACAGGCAGTTGATGTAGAAAAATGAAGGGCTGATAAAAAAAACATCGACAATGTGTGAGGGTGAAAGAGATGAAAATATATAAAAAAGAAAAATACATCATAAAAAAGGATTATATTAATAAAAAAATTAGGAACTATAAAACTTATGATACATTGACTAAAGATTGTAAGTCAGTATCAGGACGGATGACAGTAATCATGCCGGTAGGGTCCAAGTATGGTCTTAGCCGTGCATAGTAGCCAGTAACGTGCAGCAGTTAAATCCTCGGCGATATGAATAGGAAGAGTCTTTCTATTCCTAATCACAGAGTCTTTGAAGGTGCGAGACGAGAATTGAAGCACAATCGGGCAAGTCTTCATGGACGAGTGAGGGCCGATTCTATGAGCGGAAAGAATAGATGATCGGTCGAGGTGAACATCGAGCTTGGTGGGGAATAGGTTTAAACAGGCGGCAATAATGTTTTCGGAAGGAGTTTTAATAGGCCATAAATTCTCACATTGGCCTTTCTGGCATGTTGTTCCATATCGTCTATTTCTTGATGAAGCTGGGACGATAGGCCTGGAGCTGGGATCGGAGGAGGTTGTGGTGCAGTGAGCTTTATCATCAGATCACTGACCGACGATTCAATGATAATAAGGTGGGAGTGCAGCTCGAGACTTCGCTGTTGATATTCGGTTAATCAGATCAGATATAAGAATATCCAGTTTTTGAGAGAAGCGCTGCAATAAAGAGTCAAGTAGTTTATCCAAGATGGCCGAGTTGGACAGATAATCTGTGACGTAGTTTTTTATGGCAGAACAAGTAGAGACATCAAGGCAGGAGGGGGTCGGTGAGCTCGTCGTATTATGGCAGGTGTTAGGCTTATGCATAGGCAGCTGCTATACGGTTTTAGGCATGTTAGCTTATATGCAGGATAAACACAGAATCGTCGAAATTCAGGTCAGGAACGAACAAGTAGTATTAAAAATAATCCTGGTACTAATGTTAAGTTAAGTCAATAATGTGTTGTTTAACAAAATCACCTACCTCAGCCGAGAGCGAGATTAGTGGCAGCCGTTTGCGTCGGCCATGTTTTTTAAGTATTACCATTCCTTTTGCAAACTATATATAATCCCGTCCGTTAGTACACCTTTCATGAGGTTCGATGAGCTTTGTGAAAGCGTGGCTTTCGTCCCATCCTAACAAATGTACACTTCACTGTTCGATTGTCGATTGCCGATACCTTTCATAACTTCAGGATAATTCTCTAATATTCTGTCTGGTTTTAGAGAATTATCCTTTTTGCTTTGGTAAAAGATAGTATGTATCCGAAACGTCAGCTTTTTATTTTTGATTTTGATTAATTTTTTTTATTTATTATATCTTATTTTTTATTCATTTTGTATTTTAATTAATAACTATTATTTAAGATTATTATTATCATTAAAAGCGAATCAGTATAGATAAAAAAACTTTAAAGTCTAAAAAATGCAATGTAAAGCAAATGAATAAAACCCTGTAAAATTGTAATAAGTCCTTTAAGTGTAAAGTTTGTTTATACTTGTAAACAATACAAATTAAGAAACGCAAGCCAAAATTAAAATGAAAAAAAAAACTTTTAATATCACATTATGTATTTCAAGGTAAAAAGTATTTTAAAAATAGACAGTTGTTGTATTAAAAAAAATTAACCCAAAAATAAACGTTCAAGTAACCTCATTTGATGTATAAGAAACTCAGCTCGACGCTCGTAACCACCTGTGGACCTAGAGGGAAGACGGGCTGTGCAGAGGGGAAAAAAGTGCAGGGTGTACTCCCGACATGTCTATCAGTTATTCCTATCAGGCTGTTGAATGCCCCGGCAGGGCCGTTAAAAAAATTTGCGGTAAATGAGTTGAAACGTGTGGATTGACCATACACGTTCACTGTAATCGAATGCCCCTTCGAAGATTTGGAAACCTCCTTGGTAAAAGAATCCACACTCGTTGAAATGCATAAGTTCTTGCCGCGTGAACTTTAACCATCTCGGTAATCGAAAGACAAATTCTGTGGTGAGAAATTGCCGCCCCGATGGTAAAGGTGATTTCATCATCGGGGTTATCAACAATGCCTTCATGATAACTATGCTGCATGAAGTTGTAAACGTAATAGTATCGACGAGGAGCCCAATGACTGTGCATGCGAGAGAAAGAAAGAAACGGAAAAATTAAAAATTAAAAACAATATAAAAAAATGCGGAGTAAAGGGAAAAATCAGACAATCAAATACAAAACTCACCGTTATCATTTCCACGTGAAAGTGTAACCATCTCCCTTAAGTTAACCGTTGCAACTGCACGAGAAGTAGTGACTCCACTGACGCTACTAAGAGGAGTAGAAAATCGTACGAGGAACCTCAGTACTCAGTGGACCATCAACTAAGCGGACAACAAATTATCCGTCACTGAGATTTTTGTAATTATGTTTTTAACTTATATATTTTTTATTACTCATTAAAACAAAATATTTAACAATATTATTAAAATGTATTTTTAACACACACCAGCAGCAAATAATAAAACATATCAAAAACATATGTGAGCGAGACAAACCAAAGGGTCAAACTGAGCATATGTGTGAATAAGTAAAGACGCCTGCATGTCAACATAAAAAAAAAAATAACTCGGCGACCGTGGGTGTGTGTGTGGGTGTGTTTATGTCTGTGGAAACTTTAATTTTGTAGTAGACATACTCAGTAAGATTAATAATAATAAATTGCACATATTCAACCATCCACATTAAGCTCATTCAGGTAACTTTTTGCAAGTTAAATAAGTAAGAAAGAATGAATGCAATAAATTAAATTAAACTTAATAAATGAATGAATGAAAAAACCATTAAATGGGCATGGAATAAAGAATGCTGACGAAAATAAAACTCAGGTAAAAAAGTGAAATCACTTATAGGTACGAAACAATGCCCGAATAACAGAACCCAACACCCACCACAATAGAAACACTTTAATAAAAAAAAATTTCAGTAAAGATTAAAATACGGGAGAGATATAACGGAATTAAATTATAAATCGGGCAGGTAAAAAAATCAGGTTTGGGATCGTGAATCAACCCCTTCTTACTTCTTCAGCACCTCCTCTCAGGGCTAGGTGACGTCAGAAGGGGTCAGTGGTAGCGGGTGAGAAAAAAAGGGGCAAGGGATGCTTCAGTGCAAGACACAAAAACGGATAAGGGGTACTTCACTGCAGAACGCACAGAACACCTTTTGACAAGGGAGGGGTGACCCAGGGGGCACAGACAGGTGGACTACACCCAAAATTATGAAAATCATTCATAACCCATGTTGAAAACATCCCCACCACGTCATAAAAATACCCATAATCAAATTTAATTGAAAATTTAATGAGGGGGGAGGTTTTTTCATTAAAAATTACACCTGTGCGTGTGGCCAGGTGCAAAAACAACGGGACACCCCCTCCACATTCCATTACTCGCTGGATACAGTAGTATTCTGCTTATATATCTTATGACCGACAATGTAAGGCAAATTTGGTGCACTATAAATAAGGCTCAATTTGTAACAATGAATAGAATGCCTCTTATTCAGGCTTTTCTTAGAATTCAGTTCTAACTGCGAGTCGTATTTAACAATTTCCTGAAAAATTTTATAAATAATCATTTACTGGAGTTAATGGAGAGTTTGCAAACGATTGAGAAAGAGTGGAAAGACGTCAGAGGAAGTTTTCATTTAGCTCCATGCTTTATTGAGCAAATGATGAGAATGTCAATAGAAGAATCGGCGACTGCTAGATTACACAAAGTGATGAATGGCCAAGTTTTGCTTCAAGTCATCGAGAGTGGATTGTGAATTGCAACAACATCAAGTGTACATCTAAATTCAGATTACGGGGAATAAGAAATTATTTAGGCTAGCTGTGGCATACTTAGAAAGTTCTGTCCATTGTGAACATTAAACAAATTGTTTTTCGAATTTTAATAATAAAGTTTAACTGTATTAATTCTAAGGTTTTTCAGGCATCTATTTTAAAATATTGCAAACTTTAATCCAAAAAAAAGTCCGAGCTATGCCAGGGTTATCAGCTAGCTTATTTGGTGGCACCGCGTATCCAAACCTATCATAAAAATATATATTTTGAATATATTCTGTGTGAATGTGAATATTTTGGAGAGTGAGATGGGGATAATCCGATGATTGAACGTTCGTCTCCAAGAATTATTAATAATGAGCATAATGATGATAGAGTGACACACCCTAAATAAGGTAGTGTATTAATTATATAGGGGTATTATAGGTTGAAGTAACATTTAGATCCAGGCCTAAATTGAACACTGAATGTGGCTTTCGTCCGACCATTAATTGAAGTGCTACAATGAAACTCGTTGCAAGGGCAATTTTCCGTTCATATCAAACCGTGCCACCACTTTTTCCAGCAAAATAATTTATCGTCTTCACACGGTCCGTCCAAGAACGTAGTCTCCTTTCTGGCATCAAATTGCATACCGCATTTAAAATGTGATTGTACACAATCATTTGTTATTCACTTAAGAGCAATATTTGATCCACCAACACTTGAAATCTTGCCCTAAGTTATGCAATCTCTAGCATTACCAGTGGATTTGAAGCCTGGAACGATTCAGCTTCTTGATCAGCGAACTGATGCAATTGAGGCAACCCTGGATAATCCTTGAGTCGGCGTGCATTGTTCATCAGATATTGGTCTAAATCTCTTAATCTGAGATGCAGCACTCGAAGACTAGTTGCTTTTGTGTTGAATTGATGCACATGGTCTTCGGACAATTATTCCACTGTCGCATATGATCCTGGGGACTTACAGTATTCCAAAATGACTGTAAATAGATGTCTAAGTTGTCAAATTTTGAAAGCAACTGCTTCACGCATCGCATGCAACGATGCCATTCTTTATCTTACTTTAGCAGCCTTAGAGCTTTTGAATCCTCCTGGAAAGTGTCTTACCATATACCAACAACTCTTCGAAGAGCTTCACTTGAATTTTTGACCATGAACATAACATAGAAATCGGCGCTGTCGACTTCCAGACTCTTGTTGGATTCCCATAGGCTTCTTCAAGTTCCGAGATTGTCTGAAATTTTCACTTCGTCGGCGCTATTACCCTATTCATTAGGAATCGTTAATGACACTGTTTACTAATTGTTATTACTCGCATCAAATAATTATCGAGCTATTTTCAGGATCTCCCACACGTTGAATTGAATTACATAATTGGTGTTTTATGTTAAAATGAAAGGAGATTTGTAATTGATTTCTTTTGTCGCGTCATTTACTTTTATTAGCATTGAATTTCATCGAAGAATAGTCGAATCTATAAATTTGCGCAAGTAATTTTTTATTATGGCCTATTGTTGCAGAAACTTTGCCTTACATGAGATCTACATTGTTATTCGTGCATATTGCTGCTCATGCATTGTCGCTTTATGACAGACGGATCAAGCAAATACAGGGTGTAAATTATCTCCTTCAAAAAACTACACTACATTGTAGACGAAATTCAGGCGATTAAAGTGATATAAGACACTCGGTTTTGCAAATTGCAAGCTACGCCTCAAATTGAAACTCAATCTAAGCTGAATGGCGTGGAGCTGCGTAGCAGGAGCCAAATTTGGGATACTGTGTTCGCGCGGCGCGGCGCAACCTGGCTCGTTCCTGCACTCCCCGCTACCTCATCCCGAAGAGGTCCGCCTTCCACCAACGGTGATCACACCGTGTTTAATACCGATAGCATACATTTTCCAAATCATTAAAAGTCTTGTCAGTCTCTACCTACAGCAACATGGTATGAGCAGGGGAACCAGCCAGGCCGTGCTGTCCGAACACAGTCGCACAAATTTAGCTCGTGCTACACAGCGACACGCCATTCAGCTTAGTTAAGGGTTCAATTTACGGCGTTGCTTTCGATTTGCGACCCTAGGTGTCTGATATCAGTTTAATTGCCTTAGTTTCGTGTACATCGTAGTGTAGTTTTTTTTGAAGGAGATAATTTACACCTTGTATATACATACAGGGTTACAGGGGAAGTCGAACTAGATATTTAAGGACGTTATTATTTAGGTCGTTGCCAATAGATTTGACCCTGTAATCTAATTTCCAAAAGTTAACCGTTTTCTAGATAAGACTTTTAAATTAATAGAAACAAATATCATTTTTTGGTCTAATTTGAGCTTTTTTTTAATTTCCAGACTTTAGGGTCCAATTTTTTGCTGTTTTTATGTAGGGGATATGCCAGTTTACGAAAAAATAATAAAACTTGAAACAACTAATATGTAGATGTTTTCATTAAGTGTTCCCAACTTTGAAGCACGTTAATTAAAAATAGTTCTATGTAAGTTATTCTGCAAATTATTTAAATAACTTCTACCCAAAAAGGTATAATACCCTCAGTTAGGAGGGGGGTACGCAAATCAAACACAAAAGGACAGAGAAAGCAGTCTCAGAACACAAAGAGTAAATATATAATAAAAAGTCACATACTAGAAAACGGTTAACTTTTGGATAGTAGGTTATAGAGTCAAATCTAACGGCAATGATCTAAATAATAACGTTCCTAAATATGTAGATCGACTTTCCCTGTAACCCTGAATATCTATATAGATTAGTTGTCCGTTTGAAAGAAACTTTAGGTGGTTCAGGTGGAATGGAATAGAGAAGAGGAGAGTATTTGATAATATCTTGATGTTTCCTTAGGACATTTTCAATACTATTGAGGTTTGGAGGATACGGAAGAACTAGCGTAGGTGTTGCCATGGCTTGAGAAGGTTTGGGATTGTTATTAGCACGGGAATTACGATGTTTATAGATAGATTCATGTATGACAGATTTGTAGTAACCCCTTTCTTTAAGAGAGTGGGCTTTAGTATGGAAGTCTTTGCCGGATTGGTCAGTGCAGATTCCATGGATGCGAGTTAACTGACCTAGAGATGTTATCCTCGCAATGGCGTGGATGGCAGCTGTCATAGTGTAAATACTGTTGCTCGTCGATGGGCTTCTTATAGAGATTAGTGGACAATTTATTGTTAGTGATAGAGATACAGATATCCAAAAAGGAACCGTCGTAGTAGAATAATTGTGTGAAAACTTGATGGAACGGTGTATAGAGTTAGAATAGTCGATAAAGGTAGGGAGTGAGTCTTTCTCAAGTTGACAGTTCAGGAAAACATCGTCATTATACCGTAGCCAGACAAACGGCTTCAAAAGTGCGATAGAAAGTAATTAAATTTCCACCTCCCCCATAAAGACATTGGCATAGTTGGGTGCCATTTCGAAACCCATGGCCGTACCGCTGGACTAGATATAATAATCATTGTTAAAAGTGAAGAAATCAGAGGAGAGGATGGTGCGAAGTAGAAGGCAGATGGTTTCAGTAGAAGAGACTTATTAACATTTGTTAGCCATGAGACTGTGGCAAACAGCATTAATCCCATCATCTTGAGGAATGAACAGGAAAAAGAGAAAAGAGACACCAAGAATGAAAAGGAAAACGTGCTTGAAATCGTGATGGTCTCGTTAAGGCGCTGGATTCATATCTCTCCACACGCGTCCTGGTAAACTCCTCTCACTCCCCTCATTTTCGTTTTCTTAGTGGTTGCACATTCTGCGATATACCAACTCTCCTTCAGGATTTTCCACCCGGCATTAAACATCTCATTATCCACATAGGCACAAATATCATCTCTTCTTCAGGACATTCCACACAGCATTAAACATCTCATTGTCCACATAGGCACAAATGTCATTTCTTCTTCACCTACTGAAGCTGCCAATACCTCCCTAATACAATAAATCACGACTTTCTTCTCCTATCTTGTTAGTCACTTTATCTTCAATCTTACCACGCTGCACAAATCTCCACAGACCTTCACACGTACAGAGCACATAACGACTTAACAATAGCATTTCCTACTTCAAAAACCTTGCACAGGTCTTCTCCAACACATCAAAACGATTCCACTTTTTACAACAGCCTTCACTCTCCCCTAGCCACATTTTCAATGATGGTCTCCATCTTTCATTCAAGGGTTTGGATCACATCTCCGGTATCATTATCAGATACTGCCAACCTCTTTCCACACTCAAACTTTTCTCCAATACTACACATGACAGTGACGATGAAAAACCACGCCATATCTCCGACAATATCCCTTCACCCTGTGTTTCACCAACTCACCTTCAGACTCAACACCTTCATCCAACACCAACATCAATTCCCAGCATCTCCATTATTTCCATCGACACCACCTCACCAACCACACCCTTCCTCTGCTAATTGCTCCACCACACTAATGTCTCTTCTAATGAACCCACCCTTCACGGTGTTCCTACTCCCTCAACTATCTCCCCTAATGAATGAATTCTCACACATAACTACTTATTGACAACTTACCTTCACAGATTACTACACATATAACGGAAACACTCTCACAATCAATTAATGGTTCTAACAACTCTGCCAGGCCACACACAAACAACACACGCAGTTCTTCAACCTAAAACATATGACAAACAGCCAACCACTATCCTGCCTTTCTTCCGCTTAGAAACCTTTGCACAAATTCTTCACCTACCACGCCAACAAAATTACCGTTTCCCAAAATATAGTTGATCCAGTTAAAGTTGGAGTAGGCGTGGCTTAGTGTTGATATCGATTAATCATGTCAGGCACTCGATGCGCATGGAATTATGGGTTTTCTTCATTATCTACGCGGGCGTCAATCCGTTCACTACATGCAGTGACCAGCTATCATAATGGCTACTTCATCTACAACTCCTAACACTTTCGAAAATAATTTACAAGAACAAACTCTTTCATAGCCAAGCTAGAGAGATTGTATGGAATTATTTTTTGACGTAGTTAGGCCTACTTCGGAGACACAAGCCAGCACGCCGCGCCGAATCCTTCACTTTTTTAAGACCTTTACTCATGATTAATCGCATGATCACACCTTTCTCTGATTGGCCGATTCAAAATTCTTAGGCTCCGCCCACTCCATCTTTCCCTGGATGAACTATAGTACATATCTGGTATTTTCCCCAAAGGTTTGGTTTCTTCCCTCAGCTTCCAATTACATCCCATACCCTCATCTACACAGTCTCAAATTCCACGGTTTTTGACTCCACCTGTAGTATCCTCCCTAAGATTGGTTCAAGATTTCAATGTTACCTCCGCCCCCTGACCTCACAAGGGGGGGTTAAATTTTTGCTAATGAATTTCCTTTGTGAAATAATTCACTTCTGATTTGGACATTTTTTTCGTACAATGTTATGTTTTCGAGATATTTCCATATCTAAACCTAAATGGACCACCCTGTATATAAACATGTGGAAGTGTAAATAAACTTCAAATTTTAAATCTGTTGTGAACATTAATGTAAAAAGGTGTTTGTATAATTTAATTAAAAAATAGAATTTTTGATTGCGTGAACATTTTTAATAAAAGTTTTAATTTGTATAGAAAATCATCTGATTTTTATGAAAAT
>JAHWFO010107916.1:255987-318189 GCA_023313115.1 Rhysida immarginata
ATCTTAAAATTAAACACATGATAACGCTTAGAATTAATACCGTAAAAATTCTTAATGAAAATTCGGAAAAAATTTATTTAAAGGCTCACAATGTATGAACCTCTCCAAGTATGCCACTGCTAGTCTAAATTAATACTTACTTACATAATCTTAGTTTAGATGTATACTTGATGTTCTTGCAATTTCCGCTCTTTCCTCGATGACTTGAAGCGAAAATTGGCCATTCATCATTTGGGGTGGTCTGGCAGACGCCAATTCAACTATTCATCTGCTCAATACAGCACAGAGCAAAACGAGTGCTTCCTCTGTCGTCTTTCCAATCTTTCTCAATAGTCTGCTAACTCTCCATTTTCTCCAGTTACTGATTATTTTTAAAGACTTTCAAGAAATTGTTAAGTACTAAGAACTCTCTTTATTAAGAAAAGCCTGAATAACAGGAATTCTCTGCAATGTTACAAAGTGAAACTTATCTATATTGCACAAACTTTGCCTTGCATTGTTGGTCATGAGATATATATTTTTGATCCTTGCATAGTGTTGGTGCATTACGTATTGATACCAATGTTGATACATATAGTGGCACAAACTTTGCCTTGCACTGTTAGTCATGAGATATTTCTCATTAATATAGCTTATTATAACCATGAATATCGTTTTTTTTTATCAATAATTATTTTTTTTCGATATCTGAGGTAGATAGTGACCTTCCTCATGCTTGGAAGATCAAGTAAACAAAATTTTATAAGACTGTAGATTTGTATAAGAATCAAATAAACAAACCCATATACAAACAAATAAACCCACAAACAAACATCCTTCTTCTTCAAACCAGAAGAAGTACCCGGCGTTGCCAGGGATAACTGCACTTAGGTAAACAGAACAATCTCAAAATAGTAAATTATAACTTCCAAATGGTTAAATAATAACTCAATCAATACAACACAGAGCAAAGAGACTATCCATACTATGAAAAATACGAAAAAAAGGAATTCTAGGTAATATATCAAGACGTTATTAAAACTCTTCTCGAATTGCCTCAACATTGCACAGCATCTCCAGAAACTTTAGACCCAAGTTTTTCTTTCCCTTGATGTAGAACCTCTTATACCCTCTTCTTTCAAATGTCCGCATAGCTTATTCTGTTTCTTGAAGACTTTTTTCATCAATACTTGTTCTTTCTCTTATCTTTCTAGACAAATAAAATTTTGCCAGTCGTCTGGACGTTTGATAGGGAGCTCAAGGGAGACACGCGTGATTCCTTTGCCTCATCAATAGACGCTGCATTATTAATGTCCTGTCACTGCATCGTCTTTCTATGCTCATTAATAATAGTTCTTGGAAACGAACGTTCAATCTTCGCATTATCAACATCTCAGTTTCCAAAATATACACATTCCCACAGAATATAATCAAAATGTATTTTTACGAAACGTTTGGATCTGATGTACTACAAAATAAGGTAGGTAATAACCCAATGTGTAGCTACGACTTTTTTTTAAATTAAATTTTGCAATATCTTAAAAATAAACATATGAAAACGCTTAGAACTAATACAGAATAATTTTTTTAAAGGCTCACAATGGATGCACGGCACGTAACTTTTTGCCAGTCGTCTGGACGTTTCATATGGAAATCAATGGAGACACACGTGACTCCTTTGCATCAATGCCTTATTATTGTTCTATCATTGCATCATCATTTTTGCACATTATTAATAATTCTTGGAAACGATCGTTCAGTCATTGCATTATCAGCATCTCAGTTTCCAAAATATACACAATCCAACAGAATATAGTAAAATGCATTTTTATGAAATATTTGGATCTGATGTGGTACCAAATAAACTAGGTGATAACCCCGCACGTGACTCGAACTGTATTTATGATTAAATTTTTCAATATCTTATAAATAAACACATGAAAACGCTAAGAATTATTATAGTAAAAATTCATAATAAAAACTCGGAAAAAAACTTTTGAATGGATGGACCTCTTCATGTATGCCGCTGCTAACCTAAATAATTTCTTAGTCACGTAATCTTACATTAGATATTCCCCTTGATGTTGTTGCAAAAACTTGGCCATTCATCTCTTTGTGTAGCCTAGCAGTCGCCGATTCTTCTAATTACTATATACCTAATACAGCATGGAGCATGGGCTTTTTCTCTTGCCTTTCCACTCTTTCTCAATACTCTCTGCTAACTCTCCATTATCTCCAGTTACTGATCATTTTTAAAGATTTTCAAGAAATTGTTAAGTACTAAAAATTCTTTTTTCTAAAAAAAGCCTGAATAACAGGAATTTTATGTATTGAATACTATATTGCACGAACTTTGCCTTGCATTGTTGGTCATGAGATATATATTGTTGATCCGTGCAGACTGTTTGTAAATTGCGTGTTGATACCATTGTTGATAAGTACTGTTGCACAAACCTTGCTTTGCATTGTTGGTCATCAGATATTTCTCATTAATATGCCTTGCCATAACCATGAATATCGATTTTCTATCAATAATTATTATTGTTCAGAGGGGGAGGCAAAATAAATAGAATTTAATAGGTAGTACTTTAAAAGAAAGAACCTCAAAACTTAGAGTAAACGTGGCTCGTTAAAAGACTTTTATTTTGGTTTAAAAATTGCGATATCTATTTATAAAATAAAAAAATTCTATAGAAAAGAATGTTCTATACAATGTGATTTTAATTCAGGAATAGGCATTGCAATCTCAATTATAACAGAAAATATTTCTCGGAATAAAATAAAGAAATACCTAAATGTACGTTAAATACAGCAAAACACTGTAACAAGAAATACTAATCGCTACATTGAGCGAATTGAGATTAAATATAAAAAATAATTGAGACAGACCAATTCCTTATAAAGAATAAGGAAAAGAAATTTCAAAATTACCATTTAATGTCTAAAGAATGAGTGCGAAATAATAATTAATTATTAATGGAGAATAAGATTGAAAATGTGCAACATGGCGTCCCTTATGCGCGTTATTGTTGAAATAGCATTAAAAGAAATTTCATTATTACCTTATGAGTAAACCCGCAAAACGATGCTGCTCGGTAAAGAATCATGGCTGCCAAGAGAAAGTAAGAAATTCAATAAGAAACTAAACATCGAACGGCAGGCTAGGAGTAATTTGCAGAGCATTGGAATGAAAAATGATAAATAGAAGTTGAACGTCATGCTGCAGGCTAGTAAGGACGTGGGGGACCAGAAGGAGGGACGACTGGTCAAGCCAGAAGCTGGAAGTGGTCTGTCTGAAATAAAAAAAACAGTAACCACGGCAAGAACATCGACAATAGTGGGACACACATCCTGGTGATCACGAAAATTATTAGCGAGGGACAACTAGCTGTAGCCAGTGATAATCACATGGAGATTTTTTAATTAACATTTATTAAAACAATATATACTCAACAATCACTATCTGCAAAACAGTAAAAAAAAACCTAAAAGAATAGAAAAAAATAGAATAATTAATTACAAATAAAATAAAATCTATTTTTACATAAAAAATCTGAGTTTTCCCGAACAATTATTCTTTCGAAGTCTGAAGTGGACACCTTTCTTCGAAGGTCAAGTATGCAAAATTCATCAGAATAAAACTGTAGATTTCCATAAGAAACAAACAAACAAACCCACAAACAAACAAAGCCACAAACAAACATCCTTCTTCTATATATATAACTAGCAGAAGACCCGGCGTTGCCTGGGATAATTACGATTGTAAGTAAACAGAACAACCTGAAAAAAATTAATTAAACCTCCAAATTAGTTAAATAATAACTCAATCACTACAATATAGAGTGAAGGGACTATCCATTCTAAGAAAAGTCCGAAAGACAGGAATTTACCTCTTCACTGAAAAAATCCATTCTAGGTGATATACCGGGACTTGATTTACCAAAAAAAAATTTTTTAAAGGCTCACAATAGATGGACCTCTCCAAGGATGCCTTATAGTCAAAAATAATTTTTTACTCACGTAATCTTACTTTAGATGTACACTTGATGTTGTTGCAATTTCCTTTCTTCTTTCGATGTCTTGAAGCAAAAATAGGCCATTCATCACATTGTGCAGTCTAGCGGTCGCCGATTCTTCTATTTACTTGCTTACCGTTTGGTGAATACAGCACGGAGCTAAAGGAGTGCTTCCTCTATCGTCTTTCACTCTCTCTCTCAATAGTCTGCTAACTCATTGTCTCCAGTTACTGTCTAAATCATTTTTAAAGATTTTCAAGAAATTGTTAAGTACTAAGAATTCTCTGTTTTTAAAAAAGCCTGAATAACAGGAATTGTATGCATTGAAGTCTATCATTCACAAACTTTGTCTTGCATTGCTGGTCATGAGACATATTGTTGATCCTTGCATAGTGTTGGTGCATTGCGTGTTGACACCATTGTTGACACCTACTGTTTCACAAACTTTTATTTGCATTGTTGGTCATGAGATACTTCACATTAATATGTCTTGTTATAACCATGAAAATCGATTTTTTTATTAATAATTATTATTCATGTATGCGAAATTTTATCAAGATCGGAGTAAAACTGTAGATTTGTATAAAAAACCACAAACAAACCCACAAACAAACCCACAATTCATTCCTCGCATTCCATTAATACCCAGTGATACAAATATGCTTTCCATTACAAGCGATTGCAGTTTCCCATACGGCTTTAATTCGCTATGAGTATCAACAAGCCCTAGGGGCAATCGCTTGCGTGGCAGGCATTAACTTGGAAAGGCCATGTTTTTCACACGGATATTTATATGTAGCTTGCTCAAGAGTCGGCACCCCAGATAATTTGTTTGTTTACGCCCCGGACGGACAAACGAAAAACATAGTGTACCGTCCAGCTTTGGAGTAAAAGCTGGAATATAAATAAAATTGTCTGGAGAGCGCATTCGAACCTCGCCTGGCGATTCCAGGCTCCAGAAACCATAACATTCTTTTTTATATACCCGAAACAATTGCATGTGTTTAACTGAAGCAAATCAACATCCTTCTTGAGGTTGTTCTGCTGACCTATAACTATAATTTTCCCAGGCAATGCCAGGTAGATCAGCTAGTTTGAAAATAAAGCTATTTAATGAAATAAATATATTTAATTAAAAAAATTTCTTTAAATTTTTTATTTACTTTAAAAAAATGCAGCAATCAGTTTATATATTTGAATATCAATTTTATTTTTTGAATATCAGTTTTCATTGATGAAAATTGAAATACAATTTAAATTATAATAATAAGAATCTTATCACTAATTGTTCGGGAAAACTCAGAATTTTTATGTAAATATTGATATAATTTTATTTGTAATTAAATATTCTATGTTTTCTCTTCTATAAGTTTTTTACTGTTTTGCAGACGATGATTGTTGATTATATATTGTTTTAATAAATGTTAATTAAAAAATGTCCATGTGATTATCACTGTCTACAGCTAGTTGTCCCTCGCGAATAATTTTCGTGATCACGAGGATGTGTGTCCCACTATTGTTGATGTTCTTTCCGTGGTTACTGTTTTTTTTTATTTCGGACAGACCACTTCCAGCTTCTGGCTTGACAAGTCTTCCCTCCTTCTGGTCCTCCACGTCCTTACTAGCCTGCAGCATGACATTCAACTTCCATTTATCATTTTCATTCCAATTCTCTGCAAATTACGCCTACCCTGCCGTTCGATGTTTAGTTTCTTATTGAATTTAGTTTCTTATTGAAAATAAAATATGGCGACCATACCTGAGCCCAAGGATCGACTGTACGTTAAGGACTTCGCTCCTGAACCACAATTATGGATGTATAAGCTGAATGAATTCAAGGAATTGGCCATTGAACACCCAGGTACTAAACGTACACAGAAATCAGATCATAAAGACTTAGTGATTCGAAAATTTGATGAATTGCAACAGTTGATTCAGCTATCAATGCAAACAGGAAATATGGAGAAGGCGTGTGAAGACAGTGGTGCTATGTATTCAGAAAAAGTGTCAACTTCATCTAATATGAAAGACTTATACTTAATTCAAAATACGCAATATAATGAATTAATGGGAAAGCTTAATATTATGTGTCGTGATTGGCAGAAATTTATAAACGGTCATGATACTAAGTCATGGGCCGAAATCCTGGATGCAAGGCAGGATGCAATTACCTCATCTATTATTAATGGCATTATGGATTCTACTAAAACCATGATTGACCAATTGGTTCAGGATTTCGGAATTAATTAATGGTAAGTTTGGTAATTAATGGTAAGATTGGTTCAGGATTTCGGAATTAATTAATGGTAAGATTGGTAATTAATGGTAAGATTTCGGAATTAATTAATGCAGCGCAATCAACACTAACTAAACTTTTAACTCACATCGAAAATCCAATTTCACAAACACAGCATGCTAACTTACAACAGATGCCCGCATAATCTGGACTCGAACCACATGGACAAATTGCAAATTCATCTTCACAAATTGATGAGAGTAATAGTATGCTTAGCTCTAATAAGACTTTTAATCACATGAATGTTAGTGAACAGGAACTGTCTGAGTCTCTTAATCATGTAACGTCGATTAATCCACCTCAAGAAAGCCCAAAATTAAATACCCAACAACATATTTTGCCTGGCTATACTCTAAATAACTTAACCCAGCTGAATGACCAGAATTCAGGGTTAAATCAAACTGATCCAACTTGGCATAATCAACAATCTAATGAATTAGAGAAGAAGACTGTTACATCTAATAGTAAACAAAGGAATATAATAATTACTGAAAATTAGGATTAACCTATAAGAATAAAAATGACAACGAGCCTATGTCTTGGAAATCTTGAAGATAGTCTGACGCCAACGTGTTTAGCAGAGAAATTAATTGTACAGGGTATTAAAGTCCTTGAATGTGGAAAATGGCAAACAAAAATAGACAAAATCTCCCACTATAGCTTTCTGAGAATAAGTGAAACTGATAAAAATCCTCAATGCCAAGATTTAAATTGGCCAAAAGGCCTTACAGTGCGCCAATTTCGTGGAAAAAGCCCTATTTTATTGGACAATCTTTATAGGCATCCTACCTATGCGAGGCCTCCCCAAGCAACAACAGCTAATTAAGTTCAACATCCAGAGCTCACTAAACATTAAATTGTTATCAGTGGCTTATGCTAATGTAAGATCTATACTAAACAAGTTAGATGATATAGAATTATGGCTAAGACTAACTGATATTCAATTATGTGCACTAGTTGAGACCTGGCTCACTAGTGGTTATCATTCTTCAGACATATGTCCCAATAATTATAACCTATATCGATCAGATAGAACTACTAGAGGTGGGGGCGTGGCCCTCTTCATTAAAGATGATATTGACGCCCATGTTATATCAAGTGAATCTTTATTAGGTCTTGATTACCTCATTGTGGAATGTAGTTTAATATCGATTAAATTTAGAATACCTGTTATCTACCGGCCTAATTATGTTGATACGCAGGAAGTGGTAAACATATTACAACAACTGGACCCAAATATTGATCACTTAGTTTTGGGTGATTTTAATGTAGATTTTACTTGTAGTACTTTAGTACGTCAGATTATACATGATTTTACTGACCTTTTTCAACTTATCACCGCAATTCATGAGCCTACCCGTGTGACCGCAACAACCAGTACATTGATAGATCAAATTTTCTATCCACGGCATTGGGTCATTCAAAATCTACAATTGGGCATATTGCCCAAATGTGATCATTACAATGTCTCTTTGATTCTTAATATTCCATTACAGGCTTCTATTAAGAAGGCTAGCCAACAATATATTTCTAAAAGATATTCCTTTAGAGAAGTTAATTGGGTTAAGTTTACATCTTTACTCTCTACACATAACTGGTTACCATACTTAAATATGCAAGACGTTGATCAAATGTGGTTATGCCTTTATCAGACGATCCAGTCTATACTAGAGCAATCCGGTCTTACTTCTAAAATCTATAAAGGTTACCCCAAGTTTATTCCTTGGTCGACCAATAAGATAGTGCAACTGTGGACAGAGAGAAGACTGCTCTACAATCAGTGTATTTTATCAAAAAACACGAATGATTTCTTAAAACTTAAAGCCCATAATAAATTATATAAAAAAGAAATTAATAAGGCTAAAAGAACTTTCCTTATGACATCCAATAATTATTGTGATCTGTGGAAATTCGTGCGAAGAACTCGTCCTAGATAAAACAACGGATTCAAAAATGAGCATGTGCTCCCATATCTAAAATGGATCGATAATCCCTTACAAGTTCCTGTACCGCAATATTGTTGAGTATATATTGTTTTAATAAATGTTATTTAAAAAATCTCCACGTGATTATCACTGTCTGTAGCTAGTTGTCCCTCGCGAATAATTTTCGTGATCACCAGGATGTGTGTCCCACTATTGTTGATGTTCTTTCCGTAGTTACTGTTTTTTTTTAATTTCAGACTGACCACTACCAGCTTCTGGCTTGACCAGTCGTCCCTCCTTCTGGTCCTCCATGTCCTTACTAGCCTGCAGCATGACATTCAACTTCCCTTTATCATTTTCATTCCAATGCTCTGCAAATTACTCCTACCCTGCCGTTCGATGTTTAGTTTCTTATTGAATTTCTCACAGCAGCCATGATTCTATACCGAACAGCATTGTTTTGCGGGTTTACCCATAAGGTAATAATTAAATTTCTTTTAATGCTATTTCAACAATAACGCGCATAAGGGACGCCATGTTGCACATTTTCAATCTTATTCTCCATTAATAATTAATTATTATTTCGCAGTCATTTTTTCGAGATTAAATGGGAATTTTGAAATTTCTTTTCCTTATTCTTTATAAGGAATTGGTCTGTCTCAATTATTTTTTATATTTAATCTCAATTCGCTCAATGTAGCGATTAATTTTTCTTGTTACAGTGTTTTGCTGTATTTAACCTACATTTAAGTATTTCTTTATTTTATTCCGAGAAATATTTTCTTTTGTAATTGAGATCGCAATGCCTATCTCTCAATTAAATCATATTGTATAGAACATTCTTTTCAACAGAATTTTTGTATTTTATAAATAAATATCGCTATTTTTAAACCAAAATAAAAGTCTTTTAACGAGCCACGTTTACTCTAAGTTTTGGGGTTCTTTCTTTTAAAGTACCACCCATTAAATTCTATTTATTTTGCTTCTACCTCTGAACACTAATCATTGTTCAAACATTAGCAGCAGCCTCTTATAGTCCATCACCTATCACGACTCTCTCTCCTCTCTCAATTGCCAGGACATTAATGCTCTTCACACTTTTATTTATAAAAAACTTTATTCTCTTTACTCCAAGAAATGCAAGAAATTTCAGAGAGACCATCTTACCTTCTCTAATAAATCCAATTTTCTCACTAATCCTTTATCTGCCTACTTACTTAGCTCTTTGTCTAAAAATGATCCACCTCCCTCTATCAGTTCCAGCCCCTCGACTCCATAACCTGCACTGAAAGTTCGTCCCTCGAAATCAGAACCCTCTCCAAAGGCCTTTCCTTCTATCCTGCTAACACCACTGATATTTTTCAGATCATTTCCTCTTTAGATAACTTCAGCCCTCAGCTCCCATCTGTACTTTTGCGCGATTCCTTCAGATTTTATTCCCACCACCAGCTCAACCTTCCATACTTCTAGCTAGTGGACTCCTCCGCATTACATCAATGTCGAATTTCAAAGTTCACAATTTCAAAAGTTTACATCAATTCCATTCAAAATGATGTCCTCTCCATCAATAAAGATATTAAAAGATCTCTTTCTAACCTCACCTTTAGCAATTAATAACAAACTTCTTTGCATTAAACGCCGGACAAATTAAAGTATCCACTGATAAAGGAGGAGCCATTTTTATCATGAACACCTCCGACTATATTAATATAGCTAACAGACAACTCTCCGACCTCACGTTCTATAAGAAACTAACCTCTGTTCCAACTAGCACGTTGTACCTAAACTAAAAAAAAAACCTCACTCAGCTTGAAAGTTCATCTCAAAATGACATTAAAACCCGCCTTTTCCTGTAGGTGTTGTGATAACAACTGCAATGCTTCGCACACGCCGCCATGCTCTTGTGCAGCAACTCACGGAGTTTGATAGAGGTCGAATGTGGTACTGCGAAAGGCTGGATGGAGTGTTTGGCGTGTTGTGGCAGAGATCTGTCAATGTTTCTGTGGTGGTTCCATATTGTCAGCAGTGGTTTACGGAAGGAACGCTCTTACATAGACATAGTTCTGGATACATATGCACCACTAACCCACGCCGAGACCATCGAATCGTACGAGAAGCTTTGAGCAACCATACAGCATCCACAAAAGAGATAAGAGCCAGGGTGGCACCAGCTTTGTCAACAACGTTTTCTAGCTGCTGCACTGTGGGTACGGATTACTCTACCGAGACTGCCACTTCTGTAAGAACACTATGCCTTGCGGTTGCGGTGATGCCGCGAAAAAGCTGACTGGAGAGCTGGATTCAGTGATTGTATTCTATGGTCTTCAGTAATGAGAACAGATTCTACCTGTACACCAGTGATGGACGTGTATAGTGAAGATTCTTCCTGTACAACAGAGTGCCATCTTCTACAGTGCATCCGTCTACGGTACACAGGTCCAACCCCTCGTGTAATGGTGTAGGGTGCGATCAGTTACAACTCGCAATCACCGTAGTGTTTTTGAATGGAACTTTGAATAGCATTTGGTACATCCAGAAGATTGTGGAACCTGCAAAAACAGGACGCCACCGCTTTTCCACAACAAGGTTTATTCCATGAATACGTATTTCGAGTGCTACGCACTCATTTTTCTACATGACTGAGGTATTCAATGCCAAAAAGCCATTTATACGTATTCATGGTGAATAAAACTTCTTGTGGAAAAGTGGTGGCGTCTTGTTTTTGCTGATTTCGTATCCACAGGTAATCTGGTTCATTAATACGCTATATTTTTTAATACTTTATATTCTGGAACATGTTTTTCTGCCCTTCTTGAAACAGGAAAGTAACATGTTTTTCCAGCAGGATAACGCCCGATCACCCCGCTGTCTATGATAGCAGCCAGGCATTATATCATGTGGCACTACTTCCCTGGTCGGCATGATCTCCAAACTTGTCGTTAATTGAGCATGTCTGTGACATGATGGGACGTAACGTTTGTCGTCCCTGCACGCCAGCAGCAACCATTCCACAATTGTGCCAGCATGTTCAGGAGGCTTGGAAAAACTTACCACAGGACGATATCCAGCATCTTCGTAACGGCATGCATGCAACAGTCGATCGAGGCCTGCATTCAAGCTCCCGGCAGTTATACGACCTACTAATGTTGTGTATTGGGGCATGGCAGCCACCCTGAACAACGTTATGCCGGACGTATAGTCTTGCAGTATGAATCATTTCTTGTATGCCACCAATTCTACGTATGTGCGATATTTCAAGACAATTGACCCATTTTTTCTAGGTGTTGCGTTTTTTTTGCCAGGCGTTTATAAACTGAAGGTATATAATCTGTCTTTTGTCAGAAAAATTAGGCATTTTTTTCCATCTAAACAGTTTTATGAAGGATCGAAAAAAAATGCTTTAAATAAAGAAATCATTTTTTGAGCTGAAATTCAGATATTAAATCTTCTATATATACAGGGTGTTTCAAAATTATGTACAATAAATTTAGTGACATATTCTTCAGGTCAAAAGAAGACGAAAATATTCTATAGCACTTTGTCTGGAAACGATTTATTTACACGATTCAGCCAACGAAACCCGTGGCTCCAAATTACAGGAAGTGTTCAAAGTGCCTGCCACCAGCTCGCACGCACGCACCGTCTGAGTTCATGGAAGAGTTCGTCGCCAGCATTACGAACGGTTTGGCATGCATTTTTAATTCGTTGTCGCAGATCCATAATGTTAGGAACTTCTGTGCTGTAGACGATACCCCACAGAAAAAAAGTCCAAGGGATTAAGGTCGGGTGATCTTGCAGGCCAGGCTACCGGTCCACCTCGACCTATCCACCGATTCGTGTATGCAGCATTAAAGTGTGCTCGCACAACATGGCTGAAATGTGCTGGAGCGCCATCATGCATGAACCACATGTTAGATCTTATCAAAAGAGGAATATCTTCCAGTAATTCTGGCAATACATTCTGCAGAAACAAAAGATACGTTCGCCCAGTCAATCGTGGCGGCAACACATAAGGGCCAATTAAGTTATTTCCGACAATTCCACACCAAATGTTCACGGAGAAACGCTCTTGATGCGCTCGAGCTCTGGTAACATGCGGGTTAGCATCTGCCCAATGGTGCTGGTTGTGAGAATTTACGATTGCTGTCCGGTAAAGGTTGCTTCGTCCGTGAAAAGTATCTGGCTGAGACAACTAGGGTCTGCAGCATGATGACGTTGTATCCATTGGCAAAATCGTTGTCGATGTGGATAGTCCATTGGGTTCAGTGCCTGAACCAGTTGCAGGTGGTATGGATGCAAAAGCTGACGGTGAAGAATGCGCCAAACAGATGAGTGCGGAATGTGTACCATGGAAGAAATACGACGGATGCTTGTCTGTGGTTCATCATGTATGATGTCAATTATCACATCCTCCTCATCCGGAGAATGTGCTACAGGTCGCCCTTGTCCTGTTTGACGGCCAAAGGAACCACGCTCCCTCAAATGTCTGTCGACAGATACAAATGTTCGGTTATTTGGCAAACGTCTATTCGGAAAGCGTTCTTGGTAGAGTCTTCTTGCTACTACAGCATTTCCGTCCGCAAGACCATAAATTAGGTGCATGTCAGTGTATTCTGCACTGGAATACGTGTACATGACTTTTTTTTTTACGTAAATCGTAATGCGTATGTCAAAGCACGCAAACGTTCTGAAATTGATATTCCTAGTGGATGTACAGTAGTGAAACTACAGTAATGGAAACAACCGTACACAACTAATGGAACAACCCTAAAGTAGGTTTAAATATCGTCTGGAACTGCTAAAATATCGTCCGCTAACTACCGTGCTTCCCTACTGTATGATATTGGATTACTCGTAAACAAATCGTATCCAGAAAAAATACTATAGAACATTTTCGTCTTCTTTTGACCTGAAGAATATGTCACTAAATTTATTGTACATAATTTTGAAACACCCTGTATAAAGAAGGATGTTTGTGGGTTTATTTGTGGGTTTGTTTTTTATTCCGATGTTGATGAAATTTTGCATAATTGACCTTCAAACCATGAGGAAGGTCACTGTCTACATCAGATTTTGTAAAAAAAATATTTATCCATGAAAATCGATATTTATGGTTATGGCAGGGCATATTAATCAGAAATATATCATGACCAACAATGCAAGGAAACGTTTGTGCTATAATCGGTATCAACGATGGTGTCAACACGCAATGCACCAACACTAGGCAGGGATCAACAATATACAGAGTGTTTTTGAATTGAGCACAGGTTTTTTGGGAAATGATAGAAGAGGTCCTTAGAAGTATTTTTTGTCATTTAAACATGGGGTCCCCGCAGCTCCGTTTACTTACAATACTGCATTGAACATTCAAATGACACGGGGACGCAGTGTGCGTTGGTAGGCCTAGATTATTTTTTTTTAACAATTAACACAAGCAATCTACTGCAATAACTTTTAAAGTCATTGTTTGCAAAGAAATTTCACTTGCAAAGGTGCACGTGCTTGTTTGTTGAAAAGTCTTAGGACAAACTTCGTCAAGGAGATTCCATGGTAACACCCCTTTGTAAAATACGATTTGTCCATAAGTACATGAACTAATCGCATTCTGGGAAAGCAGTAGGTAAAGATTTGTTTTAAAAAGTTCACTTGATGAACTTTATACATGTGTAAAGTAAAACAAACATTATGAATCGTTTTACATGGAATGATTATGCAGATATGCATCTGTGACTCGGTGCTGCTGGTACCATGGATGGTGCAAGGCGTTTGTATGCTGAACGTTATCCCAACAGAATTCTTCCCAATTCACGAACATTTGGTGTAGTAGATCGTCGTCTAAGAGAAACAGGTGCATTCGCTCATGATAATCATCAGCGTGGACGTCGTCATTGGTTACGCTCTCCTGAATTAGAGGATGAAGTTTTGGAAAGGTTTAACCGAAATCCATCGACAAGTACTCGTGCGGTCGGAGCTGATTTGAATACTAGTCATATCACTTTACGGAACATTTTACATGACAACCTGCAACAACCGTTCAAGCTTCGAAAGGTGCAGGAATTATGTCCCAATGATCATGGTCCCCGGCGAACTTTCGCGGAATGGTTTATGCAGCAACAGAATAGGATTCCAGACTTTCCTTCCATAGTTTTGTGGACAGATGAGGCAACGTTAACGCGAGAGGGAATGTTCAATAGCTACAATAGTCATCTGTGGTCTCATGTCAACCCATGTACAACACATGTTAACAGTTTTCAGCATCGTTTTTCTTTGATATTTGGGCTGGCATGATTCATAATGTCCTGATTGGGCCATATGTCCTACCATGCCGTCTTAACGGGCAAACATACCTTGGTTTCCTGAAGGAGGAGCTCCCTGGTCTTCTTGAAGATGTTCCACTAATGACCAGACATTTGATGTGGTTTCAACAGGACGACGAACCTTCGCATTACACAAGAGCAGTTAGAGTTTACCTAAATGAGACATATCCTGGTCGTTGGATTGGTCGTGGCGGACCAGTTGCTTGGCCACCGAGATCGCCAGATCTCACACCGATGGATTTTTTATGGGGAAGCATAAAATCAATGGTGTACTCCGAACAAGTAGATACCGAAAAAGAATTGGCAGCTCGTGTTGTCGCGGCAGCAGGTGACATCAGCGACCGTGCAAATCAACTGTTTCCACGCGTACATCAATCCATCATAAAGCGTTGTGAATTGTGCTATGAAGCAAATGGCGGTCATTTCGATTGCTGGTGTTAATTGTTAAAAAAAAATAATATAGGCCTACCAACGCACACGGCATCCCGGTGTCATTTGATTGTTCAATGCAGTATTGTAAGTAAACGGAGCTGCGGAGACCCCATGTTCATATGACAAAAAGTACTTCTAAGGACGTCTTCTATCATCTCCCAAAAAATGTGTACTCAATTCAAAAACACCCTGTATATTTCATGACCAACAACGAAATGCAAAGTTTGTTCAATGTAGATAAATTTCAATTTGTAACAATGCATAGAAATCCTATTAGTCAGGCTTCTCTTAGAAAGAGAGTTCTTAGTGCTTAACAAATTCTTGAAAATCTTTAAAAATGATCACTAATTGGAGATAATTGAGAGTTAGCAGACTATTGAGAAAGAGTGAAAAGACGACCGAGGAAGCAATCATTTAGCTCCGTGCTGTATTGAGCATATGGAAAGCATGTCAATAGCAGAATCAGCGAACGATAGACTACACATAGAGATGACTGGCAAAGTTTTGCTTCAAGACATCGAAACAAGAAAGGGAATTGCAACGACATCAAGTGTACATCTAAAGTAAGATTACGTGAGTAAGAAAATATTTAGACTAGCATTAACATCCTTGAAGAGGTCCATCCATTGTAAGCCTTTAAAAAATGTTTTAAATATTTACATTACGAATTTTTACTGCTTTAATTGTAAGCATTTTCATGTGTTTATTTTTAAGATATTTCAAAATTTAATCCAAAAAAGGTCCGAGGAACGCCGGGATTATCACTTAGCTTATTTGGTACCACAGCAGATTCAAACATTTCCTAAAAATACATTTTGACTATAATCTGTAGGAAAGTGTATATTTTAGAAACTGAGATGCTGATAATGCGATGACTGGACATTAGGCATAGGAGTCACGCGTGTCTCCCATGAGCTCCCTATAAAAACGTCCAGACGACTGGCAAAAACGTATGTGTCTGGAAAGGATAGTGACAGTATCTCTGCTACTAAAACAGAAAAAGCTATACGGGCGTTTGAAACATCTGAACAACGAGAGTTTCGAATAGAGCAAGAGGGTAAAGAGCTTAAGGCTAAAGTATCTGGTGACACTCCACAGTGGTGAGGCAAGTCAAGAAGAGTTTAGATAATGTCCCGGTATATCACCTAGACTTCCTCTTTGTCGTATTTTAGTAGAATAGGTATCCCTTTGTTCTGAGTTGTATTGACTGAGTTATTATTTTACCAATTGGGAGTTATGAATTTAATTTTTTGAGATTGTTCTCTTTACCTACAATTTTATATATCCCGGGCAACGACGGGTAACTCTGCTTGTCTTCTCTATATATATCGGGTGGCAAGAAATAACGTGAGGTGTTCAGAGCTCGCTAGCGGGAATTCTATTAGGCCAAATGCAGTACATTTTGGTGTATATACTCAGTGGAATAGGCAGTTTCGATTTCTGCAAAAAAAAAAATAGTACCAAAGGTCGCCATAGGGGGCGCTTATTTCAAGAAAACAATGAATACCTAAATGTCAAATGAACATATACCGGCATACCTGGCAAAATTGACGGAACAAGTCACCGGTCCACGTGGACGGATTTCTTCAAAAAAGTACGGGCCGATGATGAAAGAAGCATTAATACCACACCATACTGTTAGTTTCGGTGAATGCATAGGAGTTGGCAGACACTTGTGAGATTTGATACAGCACAAATACGGCAGTTGTGGGTGTTGATATCACCATTCAAATAAAAATGTGCCTCATCACTTCATAATATTTGCTATGGCCATGCATCATCCACTTCAATACGTGCTAAAAATCTCAACAAAAACTCAGTTCGGGTAGGTTCATCTCCAGGAAGCAACTGTTGAACAGGTGTGAGTTTATAGGGATAAAATGTCAATATCTTATCCAATATTTTCCTCACCGTCGAATATGGGATATCTGTTTGGCGTGCTATTGCGTATGCACTGCAGGTTCCCTGCATAATAGTTATCTCCTGTTCCACAACAGCAGTTGCAACTTCTTCAACGTGTTGCTGGCTGACTCGTTTGCGTCCCCGGCCTGGTTGCACTCCTAGAGTTCCGGTAGATTCAAATCGTTCAATCATTTTCCGTAAGTTAGTTATGCTCATTGGTCCTCTTTGTAACGTTTTCAATCGCCGGAATTCACGAAGGGCAGCACTTGCATTGTGGCTCTTCTGATAAAACAACTTGACTAATAACGCCCGGTCAGGCAGAGTAATCGTCATCGTCAGGCCATTCGTTCGTGTATGATGGGAAATCCTCAGCCTTGCCTTTTATTGTCATGATTTCTCAACACAGAACGCACTTACGCAAATGTATTCCTTGTTTTCTTGAAATAAGCGCCCCCTAATGCGACTTTTGGTACTATTATTTCTTTGCAGAAATCGAAACTGCATGTTCCACTAAGTATATACACCAAAATGTACTGCATGTGGCCTAATAGAATTCCCGCTAGGGAGCTCTGAACACCTCACGTTATTTCTTGCTCACCCGGTATATAAAGAAGGGTGTTTGTGGGTTTGTGGGTTAGTTTGTGGGTTTGTTTATTTGGGTTTGTTTTTTATACAAATCTGCAGTTTTATTCCGATCCTGATGAAATTTTGCATACTTGACATTCAAATCATGAGGAAGGTCACTGTCTATCTCAGATTTCGAAAATATAATAATCTATCTATATATATAAAGAAGGATGTTTGTGGGTCTGTGCGTCTGTGGGTCTGTGGGTCTGTGTGTATGGTGTATGGTATGGGTCTGGTAACGCACGCGCAGTTAAACATTATTTTTAGTAAAAATGCTCATATCTCATCAAATATTTAATATTTTTCTATTCCGATTGAAGGGTGTTGTCTGTACTGTAGTTTTTCAACTTTCCTGTAAATAGCATTGCATTGGGTTGAAAATCCTGCGTGGTATAAACAAAAAACTTACGAAAACATTCGACCTTTTTAAAGAAACCTTTATGTCTCCATGAATATACGTGCTATTCTCATACAAATGAACACAGAAAAGTAAAACGAGCTTCATAAGCATATACTGCAGCAACAACGCATTTCAAGCAGTAATTTTTACAGGTTGATTATAAACATTATTATTTTGGTTCACTTCTTTGCTGGTCCCCTGTTTGCCTTCGGGAGAAAACTTTCGCTGAAATATATGACGTGTGCAATCCTTTTTACACCCCTTAAATCTCAGGATAATTCGTCAAGTATTTTTTTAGGTATTCGACAAAAAGACTAAAATCGAAAGTGCCCGATTACTCTCTTCCAATCTATCTATATATATAAAGAAGGATGTTTGTGTGTTTGTGGGTGGGTGGGTCTGTTTGTATGTTTTTTATACAAATCTACAGTGTTATTCCGATCTCGATAAAATTTCGCATACATGACCTTCAAAGCATGAGGAAGGTCACTGTCTACCTCAGATTTCGGAAAAATAATAAATATCGATAAAAAATCGATATTCATGGTTATAGCAAGGCATATTAATGAGAAATATCTCATGACCAACAATGCAAAGCAAAGTTTGTACAACAATAGGTATCAACAATGGTATCAGCACGCAATTCACAAACACACTGCATGAACCAACAATATATATCTCATGACCAACAATGCAAGGCAAAGTTTGTGCAACAATAGGCCCATTGTGTTCGCATCAACAATGGTATCAACGCGCAATTCACCAATAACAATGAGCACAGAATGATGATGTAATTTTAAAGCAATCTTTCCAAGAATTATAACAATGAACATTAAATGATGATGTAATATGGATAAGTTTCAATTTGTAACAATGCATAGAATTCCTGTTATTCAGGCTTTTCTTAGAAAAGAGAGTTCTAAGTACTTAACAATTTGTTGAAAATCCTTAAAAATGATCAGTAACTGGAGATAATGGAGAGTTAGCAGACTATTGAGAAAGAGTGGAAAGACGACAGAGGAAGCACTCTTTTAGCTCCGTGATGTATTGAGAAAATGGGAAGCAAGTAAATAGAAGAATCGGCGAACACTAGACTGCACAAAGTGATGAATGGCCAAGTTTTGCTTCAACACATCGAGAGAAGAGTGGAAATTGCAACAACACTAAGTATACAGCTGAGGTAAGATTACGTGAGTAACAAATTATTGGAGAGGTCCAGCCGTTGTGAGCCTTTAAAAAGATTGTTTTCGAATTTTCATTAAGAATTTTTACTGTATTATTTCTAAGCATTCTCATGTGTTTATTTTTAAGATATTGCAAAATTTAATTTAATTTTTTGAGATTGTTCTGTTTACATCCAAGTGTAATTATCCCGGGCAACGCCGGGTACCTTTGCTAGTTAGTTTATAAAGAAGAATGTTTGTTTATGGGTTTGTTTCTAATACAAAACTACAATTTTATTCCGATTTTGATGAAAATTTGCTCAATCGATCTTTAAAACATGAGGAAGGTCATTGTCTACCTCATATTTCGAAAAAATTATAATTATCGATAATAAATCGATATTTATGATGATATCAGTGCATATTAATAAGAAATATCTCATAATCAACAATGTAAGCCAAAGTTGTGCTTTATAACAAGGGTTCAATTGGGTTAGGTTATTCATTCCTGTTGTTTGGGCTTTTCTTAGAAATGATAGTTCTCAGAATTTAACATCTTCTTGGAAATCTTTAAAAATGAGCACTAACTGGAGATAAAAGAGACATACCAGACTATTGAGAAACTGCGCAAGTGGTGAATACTCAAAGAGTCATCGAAGTTCCCAGCGTGCCCTCCATGCTGCAAGCGCATCAACAGAAGAAACTGCAACTTTTAGACCAAATAATAATAATTAATAACTGGAGATGCGTCTCCAAGCATAGGTAATGATTTTCAATTGAAAAATGGAAGGAAAATTTCTGCGACCCGGATTCGAACCAGGAACATCGACTATCATGACCGACGCTTTTACCAATTGGGCTATCGCAGACACCACGGACAGCCAAGCTGTCTCAAGGTGTCTTAAAGACAACCAAGTTGTCATGGTTGAAAGCCCAATGGGAGACGGGAACCTGGCCTGCAGATCGAGAATTTCTCCACACCAAACCAAAGTTGATGACCCACAAGTAAATGATAATAATTATTAACTGGAAATGCGTTTCCAAGCATAGGTTATGATTTTTCAATTGAAAAATGGTAGGAAAAATTCTGCCACCCGGATTCGAACCAGGAACCTCGACTATCATGGCCGACGCCTTTACCAATTGGGCTATAGCAGACACCACGGACAGCCAAGCTGTCTCAAGGTGTCTTAAAGACAACCAAGTTGTCACGGTTGAAAGCCCAATGGGAGACGGGAACCTGGCCCGCAGATCGAGAATTTCTCCACTCCAAAACATCTGACAACTTGGTTGGCTTTCAACCGTGACAACTTGGTTGTCTTTAAGACACCTTGAGACAGCTTGGCTGTCCTTGGTGTCTGCGATAGCCCAATTGGTAGAGGCGTCGGCCATGATAGTCGAGGTTCCTGGTTCGAATCCGGGTCGCAGAATTTTTCCTTCCATTTTTCAAATGAAAAATCATTACTGTTAGACTACCAAAATAATGAATGGTCAAGTTTTGCTTCATGATGTCGAGAGCACAGAGGGATCTGCAAAAGATTACCAAGTAGTGAATAACCCCATTCTTTTTCTTGGGATTGCAGAACTGCGGACCAAAACGATCCTGTATATGCACTGCTTCCACAGAGTTTGTACTTTAATCAATTTTTAACAATGCATAGAATTCCTATTTTTCGGGCTTTTCTTAGAATTAATAATGCTTAGAACATAACATTTTCTTGAAAATAATAAAAATTGAGCAGTAACTGGAGATAAAACAGAGGTACCAGACAATTCAGAAAGGGTGGAAAGACGAGAGAGGAAGCCGTCCTTACGCTTCGTGCTGCTTTGGTTTTGCCAGCACACTGCTGTAACAGAGCAAATGCTGAGCATGTCAACAGGAGATACGGCGATTGTTAGATCACACAAAGTGATGAATACCCAAGTTTTGCTTCAAGACATCTAGAGAATAGTGTAATTGCAACAACAGATTGCTAAGTATTGAATAACCTTACTCAGATTGATGGGATTGGAGAATACACAAATGACCATATACAGCCACTCTCACCCAAGAAGAAAGTTATTGTGACGAAGTTATGGGGGTCAGATATTTCCATCACAACCTCAGGGAAATATTGTTGCCATGAAAACGGATCTGGTGATGATGCAAAAACGCAATATATTTTCAAAAACAGGAATTGATAGAATATTCTGTTACATTGGGCTGTTAGCGCACACCTATAAATTTTTACAATGAGCAGGAAATGTGTACAATAGCACGATATACATAGTGCAGTCTCTTTAGAGGAGGCAAAGGGCTCACCTTTGAGCTCCCTAACAAATGTTTAGACGATTTATACGTTTGGAGCCCTTGATCAGTGTAAAACCTTCCGGGCGCGACAGCAGCTTCCCCTTCCGCTTCCAGTGTGTTGTGTATAGGACGCCTTTGGTCTCGGGCGACAGTTTAGGACAGAACCAATAACAAAGGCGACTCAAGACTACTCTTCAAATCATTAAGAAAAATGTTTGTTGCTGTTTAGTAATCGTTCGAAAGATGCGTTTTAATTCATATATAGAGAAATACGACTGATGAAAAGAACAAGTATGTGTCAGATACAAAAAATTATCAGTTTGTTGGAAACTTCTGAACCACGGGAAAGTCTACCGCAGGAAATTGTAGAAGTACTTAAAAACAATTTTGAGTAATTATTTAACTTCTTTACTCTACAGCTATAAATATCCCGGGCAACGCCGGGTGACTGTGATAATAATAATTATCAATAATAAATCAATACTTATGTTTATGGCAAGGCATACTAATAAGAAGTATCGCATGACCAACAAGACAAGGCAAAGTGTGCATTAACAATAGTATCATCACGCAATTACGATTATTCAACAATGGTATCATCACGGAATTAACCATTATTCAATAATGATATCATCACGCAACAAAGTTTGTGCATATAAATAAAGTTGATTAAGCCATGTAATGAAGATTAGCTCCACTTCTGCGAATTAAAAAACAAAATTCATTTGTAACAATGATAGAGTTCCTGTTATTTGGGCTTTTCTTGGATTTGATAGTTCCTAGAATATAACAGTTTCTTGAAAATCTTTAAAAATGAAGAGTAACTGTATATAATTGAGTGTTAGCAGATTATTGAGAAACTGAGCAAGAGATAAGTAACCCAGCAATCATCGAGATTCCTACGCGGCCGTCAATGATGCAAGCGTGTCAAATGAGGAAATTGCGTTTTATAGACCACACAAAAGGATGAAAGAGAGTAGGAGGGTACAAATTAAATCGACAAATTACTAGAGTTGTGAGCAAACCGCTTAGTTTGTTGGCATTGTAGAGCAAACAGACACAATTATCCTGTGCAACCACTTCCACCCAAGTAAGGTGAGTCCTCGTCGAAGTTATTGTTGCCATAATATTTGCACATCAACATCGGGAAATTGATCAGGAAATGAGTATAAAAGACGATATATATTAAACAGTCTCTGAGGAGGCAAAAAAATACACGTCTCTCCCTTCAGCTCTATAACAACAGTTAGTACGATTCGTGAAAAAGTTTTGTTTCTTATACAAATGTGTATTTTTTTTCCGTACTTGATGAATTTCCGATCTTCAAATCATGAGGAAGGTCACTTTCCACATCAGATTTCGAAAAATTAGTAATTACCGATAATGGAAGACAAAGTTTGTGCTTTAAACGTTTGTGCAACAATAATTATTATCAATGGTATCAACACGCAATTCACAAAACAACAATATATAGATAATGGAGATAATGGAGATAATGGAGAGTTAGCAGACAATTGAGAAAGATTGGAAAGGCGACAGAGGAACCAGTCCCTTCGCTCAGTGTTGTATTGGTTTCTGTCAACACAGTGCTGCAATTGAGCATATGGTGAGCGTGTTAACTGAAGAAACTGCAACTGGTACACAAAAAAGTGATGAATGGCCAAGTATTTTGCATCAAAAGCAGAGTGCAATTGCCACAACATTTTACCAATTAGTGATAACTGAAATGAATGAGTATTACTAATTGAAGACAAAAAAGTCTTTGGGCGTCGGAAACACTTGAACAACAGATCATAGGTAACATCAACCTTTTGAATGACAACTTCAGAACCTTCTCGGACTTCAGTTGATGATGCTGAATTTTTAGACGGAAGCTTCCTATACAGCAGAAAATTGCAGAATTACTGAAGCCAATCTGTGTTATTATTTAATTTTTGAGGTTGTTCTGTTTACCCACAACTGTAAATATCCCAGCAACGCCGGGTGCATCTTAAAGTAGAAGTAAACTTAAGCTGATTTTTACCGATTATAGCGCCCCCTTTGATAAACACAAATTTCTTTAGAAACAATTTATTCACATGATGAGTATACTTCGAGACAAATGTCTCAATATAAAGTTGCTGTGATTTATTTTTTTGTTCTTTAATTTTAGCTAATTATTTTCTTTTTTATTCAGATGAATTAAAGTACACATTGTTGTTTTATTGCTGTAGCTCTTTTGTAAAGGAGATGTAGGAATTCTAATAAACTTATATAATTACTTTTGGGTTATTCTCTTTTGGATATCCTGATATTAATGGAGATTAATGTAATTAAATGTACCTAAAAAAATTAATACTTACAGGGCAGATATTTCCTAAAGAGCGTATGCATATCATTTCCTTCGTTATTTTCCTCTTCAAATTGGATTCGCAACGATTTGGTGGTACAAACATCATTTTAACCAATTTAAGTTCTTTACCACCCGTTAGTGCTGAAATAATTTAGATAATTATTCTTTTTTAATTTCGATTATATGGAAATAAAATTTTGCATAAAATATTAGATAAATAAAATTAGGTGACTAAAGATGAACATATCGCGTGGGCCTTTATTGCTATTAATATAATAATTAAATAAAATAAAGAAGATTGCAGCATTATCACTGAAAGTAGTTTTATGTACAAAGGGAAACAAACTGACTAGTCAGGCGAAACTTCAAGTTTTAAAATGATAGGCAACCAATCAGAAATGGTACTGGATGATCCAAAACCCAGTTCACCCAAATATATAAATTTAAAGAATAAGAGTGGAAGCGTACTGAATAAAATAAAAAATACGGACAGGTAGATTAAATTGAAAAATAACTTATTTATTTACAATACCCACTCTAACACGAGGGAAGTGAGGGTTTGGTTATATTATCCTCGCTCAAGTAGCTCGTCACGACTGAAACTTCGTCTCGAAGTTTCGACGCTACTCCACTTTTCTTAGACTCGGCACATTGGAGTTCCAGAAGTACGTCTAAGAAAAGCACCTGAAGCAATAATATCGTTAGTACTATTAATTGTTCTCAAGTTCCACGGTTCTCTTCGTTGATCTTGCACGAAATCACACGACGAGCTCCGCCCCGTCTTTCCTCGTTCCCAGTTCGGGAATGCCCCCTCCGAACAATTTGTACCGAGGAACTCTTCTTTGAAACTCGCTCGCTGAAGTCTCGAGTCACTCTCCCCTTTTACATTCTTAAATCTCGCCCTCCCCCTATCAGCGCTCCGACGCTTGGATTTCTCTAATTCTCCACCAATGGAAAGATCGATGCCTCTCGTTAAGTTTACTGGTTTCACTAAGTAAATAGAGCCAGATACTGTGGATCGTCGTCAGAAGAACAGGGAAGAAACCACTTTTCCACATAAAATACTTAATCCAATGGATGTAATTTCGGCAGCCAAGCTGCCTTCTTCAACATACAGGAAAGATTCGATCAGAGTAGTCAAGCTATTCTCATGAATTGTGAATCGACAATCGAACAGTGAAGTGTACATTACTTCGGGTGGGACAAAAGAAGTGCTTTCACGGCGCTCATCCTACCAGAATAAATTCCACATGAAATACACTGAAATAGGCAAGAAGCCTGACTAACCCCAGAGGTCTTCAACATTATGAAAAAATAATAAGATTGACGACTATCAGAAGATTGGGAGAGGGGGCGGAATCGCATCTTCCAGTAATCTGGGAAGGAAACGTTGCCAACGTTATCGAAGTTGACATCAAGAATATGCCTCAGTTTTCTATAATTTGTATGCCACCTCATTTCCATCAGGTTGTTTAGTATTCCAGCCACCAGGTCATTGTCATGGCTCTTCATCCTCTGCAACATGTTTATCAGGAGATCTTGGACACACTTACCAAGGTGAGCCATGTTCAAATCCGAGTGGATGTAATGATTTTTTACGGTTCTTCTTCCATCCTCTGGATAACATTCTGGAATGACTAGAGTTCACTCCATCTGCTTTTACATATAGTTGTCCACGCAGGCATGCAATTGAGGAGGATGGTCCGAATCATCGTCTTGTACAGTAGCAGCTTATTGTAAATGCTGCGGGCACTCTTTCGACCCAGGAGAACTATGAGGCTGTACTTAGCTTTCTTCACTTTTTTCAGAGAGTAAGTCACGTGACAATTCCAGGAGAGACTTGAGTCGATTATAACGCAAAGGTACCTATAATTGTCGACCCATTCGAGTTCCTTATTCGAGTTCAGCTTTTAGTTGAAGTTCACAGCTTTGCATTTTCCGACGTTAACGTTCAGTTTCCAGCAATTAAGTCAGTCTACAAGCTTCTTCCAGGCATTCTGCAGACGAGTGATAACGTGAGATGGCTGGTGCGCCCATGCCATGATGGCAGTATTATCAGCATAGAATTATAAATTACATTTCTTGGTATTGGGAAATCATGTACACATTAATTGGAGCATAGCTCCCTTATCAGTCACAAAACCAATAGAACAATAGTAGCCAAATCTCGCACACACTTAGTGTGGTGCCTGAAGGTGGTTTGTATTAAAAAAACGGCCATATGAGATGTCGTTGAAGAGTAATAAACGTTGTGGTTGAGCTCCGTGATGAGATCGGTCATGTCCGTGGTATGTGGTGAAGCCAAACGCAAAGTTCAATTGTCAATGCAGTCAGTGAAGCTAATTGTTTTTGACGAATTCTCAATGCTTCGACTGAATTTGCTGGGCAAAATAGACAACCGACTTCGTCAAGGAAACCCAAAAAAACAACATGAAGTTCTTGGCGGATATGCATTGCTGCATTTGAGCGACTTTAATCAGTTGCTACCTGTTGGTGTTACACCTATGCATAAGCAACCGAATCCATCATCTACTTTTGCTGTTCAAGGAAAATTGGTCTACCAATAACTGAAATAATATTTCACTTAACAACAATTACGCGTCAAGTAGGTGAAAACCGGGCACCATTTCGTGAACTATTCAATAGTCTCTCAATTGGTGAAGTGTGTGAAGGTGACTTTTTTCTGTTAAAATCTAGATTTGTAAGTTGCATTCTTAATGAGAAAGCCCATTTTTCTAGCGCCATTACATTGATGACTCGCAATAAAGAAATTTCGGAACACAGCGGATCATGCCTTCGTAACTTAGCTGTACCTGTTACATTCATTGCTGCTGAACACCATAACAACACTGCTCGGGAGGCATCATCTGACGAAGCACACGGTTTCCCTTCTTATCTGCAGTTGGCAAAAGGTTCTAAGGTAATGCTCCGTCTAACCCTATGGACGTTAAAAGGATTGTGCAACGTAACGTTTGGTGAAGTGATGGACATTTTCTGTACACCGAGTGTCCACAACGCGATACCTAACTATTTACTATTGTGCGTGTTGATAAAGTTTGAAAAATACACCGGACCAACACTTTATGATGGGTCAATTCCCATTTCCCCCTTTCTCATAACTTCAAATGTGGTATGCACACGAAAACAAATTCCATTTTCTGTTGCATATGCCATATCAATTCACAAATCACCAAGCATATTGCTTGAAAAAACGTGTATTGATATTGACAAGTCAGACTTTCCTGCTGGAATGTCATAAACGATTTTCTCACGGATCAAGTCATTGGTACGCATACTGGTTGTCAAAAATTTGATTGGAATCGCTTGTAGTCGATAAACAGCAACAAACAACTGGAAAACAAACATCAACTGACTTGGAAAGCACTGATACCGCCTATTCCGTTTGAAATAAACATCTTCAATCTAATATAGGCGGCGTGGAAGTGGTCTAAGGTTTTTTTAGTTTGCCCTTACCTCATTTACGTGAATTTACACTGAAAGTTACATTTTATATGTCAATAAGTAAGTAAATCAAGTTGAACATATAACTTCATTTCAATTAAATGAAGGAATCCAAACGATGCTGATTTTCCAAGTTTCAGGTTTAAATCTCACCAAAAAATTAGGTTTTATAATTTGCGGCATAAATCAATTTATTGTCCCTTATTTCAGCATTATCCTTAAGAAAAACGAATAAGATAACTCTTTTTTTCTGCCTGTCACCCCTTTTTGATTGCAAAGTGGTCGTTTCAAATTAATGAAATACTGCGAGCGCCGTTTCATAATAACGGAATAGTCTGAATATCCCATTTCCATACTTTTTTAAAGTTCTAAAACCTTGTTGCACGTATTCTGCTCTTCGGTTTCAATACGTATACACAATGCTTCATTCAATTGGCGAAGAAACGTGATCTCTAAGAGAAAGAGAAAGAGCGTACTTTTGGAATGCATTTGGCTGGTAATACCCAGATCCAAATAGTCATTTAGATTGGATTTATTCAAAATTGTGTTTCAAAATTGTTAAATATTTTAAAAACTATAAGCCAACGCAAAACTAACGGAAGAAATGTGGCCGAAAACGGAAGAAAACACGGCGAGACAACCAGACACTGAAGAATCTAGCAATGAACAACAGATTCAAACGTATCGGGGATCTGAAGAAGTTGTGGAACTGAAGTATCCGGTACCACATGGAGAAGATTGAGAGAACTCGGATTTCGGTCGCGTGTGCCAAAAATCAAGCCTCATCTAATTGCTGCACAAAAGAAGAGATATGAATAACCGAAAGAGCAACGGCATTGGACTTATGATAACTGGAGTAAAGTGGTTTTTTCGGATGAATCAAGTTCTCTATAATGTTTGGTGATCAAAGTCCACGTGTTTGGCGTAGAAAGCATGAAAGTACCCATGCATCTTGCTTGAAACGATCAGTGAAATATTTGGCAAGTGAAATGGTCTGAGGCTGCATGAGTTTTAATGGTGTTGATAAAATGCTTTATCAACTCAAAGGTAAATTCCGAGTCCTAAAAAGCAATCTTGGAGACATTGCTTATTCCAGCAGGAGAAGCTGTTTCCTGATGAAGATTACTTCTTCCAACAGGATTTCGCCCACGCCAACGCATCCAGATCAACCAAGGAATGGTTAGAAAGCCATCAGATGACAGTGTTGAAGTGGCCAGGAAACACGCCTGACCTCAATCCCGTTGAAAAACTGTGGGCAATAGTAAAGAAGAGCATTGCTGCTGGCCGACCAGGCACTACAAACGTATATGAAGCATGCTGATGAAATCTGATACGCGATTTCTCCTACGCAGTGTAAGTCACTAATTCAATCAATGCGTAGAAAAGTGAAGGCTCTATATGAAGCCAAAGGTTGGCCAACAGTCTATTAACAAATGCCAAGTGTTTCAGAGGAGGTAAAAATTATTGCTTCTTTTCATGTTGGGTGTTCAATGTAAGTTTACACACACTTTCAATAAATTTGTGAAATGATTTTTGTAGTATTTCATTAATTTGAAAAGACCACTTTGCATTCAAAACGTGGTGACAGGCAGAAAAAGAGAGTTATCTTAATCATATTTATTGGAGATAATGCTGAAATAAGGGACATTAAATTGATTTATGCCGCATGTTATAAAGTTTCAAACTTTTGGTGAGAATTGATCCTGTCTCTTGGAAAACCAAGTTCGTTTGGAATATTCCATTAAATTGAAATTAAGTTGTACTTGTAATTATTAAGTTTGAACATATTAAATTATTAAATGATTAATCCATGCTTAATTAGTTTAAAGAATGAACTCCACTCCAAGTTGCCAGCAAATGAAATTGATGGCTTCCTAGTTAAATAAAACGAGGCCAAGGACAGATTTTTACGGGACACCGGCTTTTACCTTGCGGTGAGTGGAGAAGTTTTCGCCAACTTTAGCTTGATATAACCTGTCGCTAAGAAAGGATTTCACCTTCGAAATCAAATTTGGAGGAAGTTCGTCTCTAATCATCTTGTAGATTAGCCCTTCGTGCCACACAAGATCGAAAGCTTTACTCTCATCACGAAATACCACGATAAAGTACCTTGAAAAGTTCAGTGAGGTGCTCAGATTTTCCACAATCCTCTATATCTGCATCTGACACGAATGGACGGCACGAAAGCCGTACTGTTCTTTCCGAAGTAGATCATTGGTGAGACAGTGGCCCTTGAACCTGGTGAGGATCGTTTTCTCCAAAATTTTGGACATTGACGGGAGTTGATTGATAGGTCGGTAGCACTCAGGAATTGCAGGATTTTGCTCCTGCTTGGGGATACTTAACACAATTGATTGCTTCCAAGGAGTCAGGAAGTAGGAAAACTTCCAGCAATCGCTTATGATATTCGAGATGTCATTAATAATGTTGTTCGGCAGATTCCTTAGGGCGTTATTATTTACCTTGTATCTGCCTGGAGCCCTCCTCAGTTTCAGATTTATGATGATCGCAGCTATCTCACCAATCTCGATGGCGCAAAAGATACACTGGTTATGATTGTGAATAAGTTACAAGATTTTAAACAGGGTGTTTCACTGTCTTAAGGTCCAAATAACGACTCAAGGGGAACAGGTTGGGAAAATTGAATATTGATTATTTGGTTTTAGTGTCCCCTAATTCAGAATAAAAACATATCGCTTCCCTGGGGGTGAAGGGGTAAATTTTGAAAATCTCAATTTTGTAGGGGTGGGGTTAGACCCCATGTGTTATTTAGAAAGTTGTAGAGCATCATGTAAAATGTGGGTTTAGCAAAAAAACCGGTGAAAAAATCTCATCCCCTGCCCTTTATAGTGTGGGTAAAGTGAATGGTTTGGCTAGCTAATGTAGACAAAAACAGAAAAACTCATTAGAAACTTAATAGAACTTAATTACTTATTAGAACTTATTAGAACTTTATTACTTATTGGAACTTATTAGAACTTTATTACTTATTTGAACTTATTAGAACCTTATTAGTTTTTCAGGGTGACAACTCATTCATTCTCATTCATTTTCAAATGTACTGTTTTCTAATGAGTAATAAAGTTCTAATCAGTCGTAGCAGATCACGTTGGATTCCGAAAGCTTTGCAACTAATTCTCTACCTACCATGCTCACAGAATCACTTTTTCGCATTACTTTACTCTCGGCACAATCCCCAAAGGTTTGGTTTCTGCCCTCAGCATACAATTAGCTCTCTTACCCTTTGCCACACCATCGCCAATTCATTCCACTGTTTCTATCTCAACCCGTAACACCCTTCCTATCCATAGTAACAATTACTCCATTATTTGCTCTAGCCTCTTTCAGTCCGTCAACCAACACAATTCTCTCCCCTCTCTTACTTCTCCGGATATTGATGCTCTTCAAAATTTAATTTGCAAAAAACTTTATTTTCTTTACTACAAAAACTGTATAAATTTCAGAGAGACCGTATTTCCTTCCCGAATAAATCAGATTTTATTCTCTAATCCTTTGTCCACTCTTTCTCTGAACCCCCTGTCTAAAAATGATCCACCACTCTCCACCAGCTCCTGCTCCTTCATTCCTGGCACAACCGTAGTTAATAATATTCCGACCACTGTACTTTCATCCCTTGAAACCAGAACCCCATCTAAAGGCCTTTCCCACTCCTAATACCATTGATACTTTTGATATCATTTCCTCTGTCAACTTCAGCCAGCCCTCAGATCCAATCTATACTTTTGCATGTCTCCTTCCAATTCTACTCTCGCTACCATCTCAACCTTCCATATTTGCAACGACTGGATTCCTCCTCATGATAACAATCCAGAACTTGAAGTTTACATCAAGTCCATAAAAAATGACATCTTCTCTATTACTTTAAATATTAAAAAAACTTCTTCCTAACTTTACCAATAACGAATTTCTTTGTATCAAACGCCTCAGCAATAACCCTGACATAACAATTAAGCCCGCAGATTAAGGGGCGCTATTGTTGTCATATAAGCTCTGACTACATAACTAAGCTGACAGACAACTCTCTGATATCACGTTCTACCAGAAACTAACCACCGATTCTACTAACACATTCAACATGAAACTTAATGATTTCCCCTCTCAGCTTGAATCCTCTTCCCAAATCGATAATAAAACCCGCTGCTTCCTCCTTCCTAAATTCCGTTCCCCTGGTTGTTTCTACGTTCTTCCCAAAATTCATAAACCTGGCAATCTCTGCCGTCCGATCCTTTCTTGGAACAGCACCATCTGTGAGCCAATATCTGCTTATGTCGACCACCCCACATCCCACCCAATCTTTCTTCCTATATCAAAGTCACGAACGATTTTCTCTCCCATATCCAGCATCTCAACGACTCTAATTCCTATTTCAAGAACGTCTTCCTCTGCACACATGATGTCTATTCACTCTATACTAACATTCCTTTGATGATGGGACTAGATTTAATACTCATTGTTACAAGTGAAGAAATTGTAGGAGAGGATGGTGCGAAGGAGAAGGCAGATGGTATCAGTAGAAGGAACTTAGAAAGGTTTGTTAGCTCACATAGAGGATAACTCTAAACGCGTACGTGAACTAGACGAGCAGCTTTTAGTTACAAATAATAAAATGGCTAAATTGGAGTCCACATTATTTGATAATGATTCTTCTCGTATGGATATCTTCTCGACGACTTAGAACAATATTCTCGTCGTAATAACTTACGTGTTTTTGGCCTACCCGAAGAGCCTGGTGAAAATTTAAAAGCGAAATTTCTTGACATGATCAAGTCTAATTTGGAAATCTCCATTATAGCTGACGATATAAGTGTGATCCACCAGATAGGTCCTCAATCCAACGAAAAATGACTGATTATAGTACAGTTTCTGTCGCCCAGTGTTCGTGATCTTCTATTTAAAAATAGACCTTACCTGCGGGACATTAACGCTGTTATTGTCGAGGATTTTAACCTCCGCCCGTTATCAACTTTTGCGTGCTGCTAAAGCAAGATTCGGTCCTCGAAAAGTGTGGAGCTTTGGAGGCCGGATTTTAACAAGAGATTCCATCGGGAAAATTTTTCATCTCACTTCATCCGATGATTTCAACTGGCCATTAAGTTAATCCGAGTACCTTTCCAACTGACCATGGACTATATCTTACGTTATGTTCAGTTACAGTTATTGACCTTAGTTGTTTCAAGGTTTACCTTGCTACATAGATTGACTTAATTATAACATTCTTTGTTTAACTAAATTGTTGTATTTAGTGTGTGCTATAGCTATATATTGTTTACGCCTTTACAGTTTTTTCATTCCTTTAGTATATTACACTTTCAGCTCAGTCGATTTGTAATGCACAGTCAGACATGTGCATTTTTGTTTTTTTGTTGTTCTTTCGTTTTTATTTGCTTGTATTGGTTTAGTTTTATTTTTGTTTACTTACCCTATATTAACTAATTTTAGATTGCATATTAACTTCTTATAATTTATTACTCACTGTATACTAATTAGGCTACACGTACCGCTGTTGGCGTTAAAGCTATAGAATACTTGATTTATAAACAACCTGGTTTTCACTGTCACTTAGTTTCAATAGTTTTTGATTGTGAAGGATTGTTTTTTACCTAAATACCACTTATTGATATGACTGATTGTTCGTATCCAGTTACCCTTACTTCTTTAAATTCTTTCCGTGTATCCAATCCTGCTGTTAAGGCGACAGATACTATCTCCCTTTTTTAGTTGAACATACGAAGTATTAAATACTATTTTACTACCACATTTGCCTCTTTGCCCTCTTTAAATATAACATTTGATATAATCGTTTTTACCAAAACGTGGGTTCATAATGCTGATGAACTACCCCCCCCCCCATAACAGGCTATAATATTAATTCCATTAGTCGTAAAAACAAATGAAGTGGTATTTGCTTATATATGAGGAATGTATTCAGTGCCAAAAAATTTCACAATGTTCTTCGATTTCAGACGACTATGAAATTCTAACAATCTCTATTGATAATAAATGCATAATAATTATGATTTATCGCCCACCAACAGGACATTTTCAGCAATTTTGTTCACATATCTCTTCTCTCTATTAGTCAATTTACAACTATTAAATTAATCTTTAATTTTAGTAGGCTATTACAACTTTAATTTCAATAATCCTTCCACGTCTTTAAATTCACTTCTCGACCAGTTACTTCGCTCTGGTTTGTTGCCTACTTCTTATTCGTTTTCACACTACTCATCAACTCATAATACTTATTCTGCTATCGATATGTGTTTCACTAACTTTTCAGTAACCATACACAATAATACCTTCGATATTTCATTGACTGATCATTTTCCTTTGCTAGTTATCTTTGAATCCAATCACTCTAAATTATCCAAACCTAAACAAGTCTCATATTCACGTATTATTACTTCGAACCGTACTGAAATGTTTACCTCTTTCTTAATGCTAACTGATTGGTCCAGCTTATTTCCCTCTTCTGATATTAACCAGCTCTTTTCTTTATTTTTAACCCAATTCATACTTGGTTATAATCGGTACTTTGCTAAGAAAGTAAACAATACTCATCATAAACCATTAACATTTCATAAACCCTGGATAACTCAGCTTATATTGTCACTATTTAAAAAGAAGAATCCACTTTATCTGAAATCACGTCGTAATCCTTCTGCCTTCAATATCCGCTCTTCTAAGTCCCATTCTAACTATCTAAAAAGCTCATAAAAAAGTAAAAAAGAACATACTATAAAACACTCGTGCTCAAAATTAACAGGACAAACACATTTTCGTGGATTTCTCTAAAACTACTGGACCGATTCCATTGAAATTTGGTAGGGTAATAGAATAAGCTATCCCATTTGGTAAGGTAAAAGAATAAGATATCACCAATAATTATTGAACATAACTTTCAAACCATGCTCATGAAACTATGGAATGACAAAAACAAGATTGCATTAAGGGTCTTTTTAGGAGACTAATAGGGTGTATGGTCACCTCAAACAGCAATACAGCTCTCACAGCGATTCCTCATGCTGTTTATGAGGCTGTTAATGAGGTGTTGGGGCAAGGAACCCCACTCCTCCACCAGGAAAATTCGTAGCTCCTGAAGGATTCTGGGAGAAACCTGGTGAGCTGCAATTCTCCTGCCCAGTGCATCCCAAACATGCTCTATCGGATTCAGGTCTAGAGATCTTGCTGGCCATTCCATCCTTTGAATATCCTCCTTTTTGAGGTATTCGTTGACCAACCTTGCCCTATGTGGACGAGCATTGTCGTCCATAAAAACGAAATGGAGAACCAAAGGCACCCCTGAAGAGCCTTACATAGGGTGCTAAGATGTCGTCTCTGTACCTCTGAGCAGTCGGAGAGCCTTTCTCAAAAACGTGGAGGTCTGTGCATCCATCCAACATGATGCCCCCCCCCCCAGACCATGACACCACCACCACCATTGTGGTCAACTTCCGTCATGTTAGAGGGATTGTAGCGGCTACTGGTTCTCTCCAGATGAAAACTCGCTGGAAATCCGTGCTTAGACTGAATCTCCTCTCATCACTGAATAAAACACAGGTCCATTGTGTTTGGGTCCAGGGCTTGTGTTGTCTGCACCAAGTCAGCCGGGCTCTCCTGTGTCCTGGAGTGAGTGGCATGCAGACCGCTGGTCTCCTGGCATACAGCCCTCTCTCAAGAAGCCTCCGGTAGACAGTATGCCTCGAAGCAGACGTTTCAGTAGCAGACGAGAGCTCGTTTGCGAGCTGACTGGCCATCATCTCCCTATGGCGCCTGGCTGTTAGAGCAAGATACCTGTCTAGAATGGCTAGAATGTCCAAACCTTACACGCAGCAGCCTTTTACAGTGATACCACAAAGACGGTTTCTTCGAAGTAGCTTAATTTACATATGCAAAGAAGGAATTCAACGATTATTATTGGTTAGTAGTAATCTGCATTGTTAACTTGCTTCAACGCCCAAATTTCAATGGAATCGTTTTAGTAGTTTTAGAGAAATCCACGAAAATGTGTTTGTCCTGTTAATTTTCAGCATTAGTGTATATTCCAGTAAAGAAAAATGGCGAACGTTAAATAATTTAACTAATGGATCTAATTCTTTTCAGTCCCCTTTCACACATTGTAACCAAGTCAGTAAACTTGTATTAAATGATTTTCTTCACACTTTACTTCCTTCCCCTAGTTCGATACCATTTAACTCCACATTTACTCCTAATTGTCCTTATGATATTCCATGCAATTCTTTTTCATTTTTCACTCTTCCATATACCGCATTCTATTTCCTTAATAGCCTGTCTTAAGTCCTCCTATACTTCAGATCCATTTGATATTCGGTCAGATATTTTTATTGCAGTAAGGAATGCGATAGCTGCCGCATTATCATATTTATTTAATTGTTCCGTCAACTCAGGTTCGTATCCATCGGCCTCGAAAATAGCTATAATAAGCCCAATATACAAGAAATGCGATCCCAACCAATATGCTAATTATAGGCCTATTTATAACTTCTGGTATTTGCAAAAATATTTGAAAAATTATTTTACTCAAGTTTATCCCAATTTGTTTTTTTTGTAAGCTCAACAGCATGGATTTGTCCCCAATCGTAATACTGAAACAGCCTGTTTCGATTTTAATTGAGTCAATTTCAACCGGTATGGCTGCGAATAATTTTTTTGCAGCTGCATTTATGGGTTATAAAAAAGCATTTGACAATATCCCAACTCCGCTACTTTTATATAAATTATCTACCTTTTATGGTAAACATGGTCTGCCTCTAACTAACCTATTAACTGATAGGAAATATTACTTATCTTATTCTGGTTTATGTTCGGACTTATTAATAATAAATTTATGTGTCCCACAGGGTTCAGTGCTTTCTCCCATTGTCTCCAACCTATTCATTAATAATTTTTCTACTCTGACGATACTACATTAGTATTCTCTAGTTCTGATGTCTCAAACCTTTTACTTAACATTAATTTAGTTTTACGTGACTTATTGCAATGGAATACTACAAACTTTTTGCTTGTCAACCTGATAAATCCAATATAATGTTTTTTTATCAGCGTAATATTCCAGTCTCCCTTATTGATTTATCATGGTACTCACCTTATTGATACTGTCAGTTCGTTTAAATACCTAGGTTTATTATTGACACATGACCTTACCGGGAATTTACACATTGATGTCCTATTAACTAAACTTAATAAAAAACAAGGATACATTTCTAGATTTCAATTTCTTCCTAACAATATTCTTTTGCTTTTATATTTTACCTGGATACACTCCTTGCTGTGCTATGGTAATATCTTTGCGGTTCCACATCTTCTTATAATTTAAAAAGAATTCCTAAATTGCAAAAATGGTTTTTACGGACTCTAACGAAAACATCTAACTCAGAATCAGTCTCACATTTATTCCGAAGACTAAATATCTTAACGATAAACCAAATCTATTTTCTCCAATCTTGTTGTTTCATTTTCAAAGTGACACACTCACTTCTGAAGGTTTCAACCCCAGTAACCATTACAACATCCTGTGAGAGGCATAATTATACCACCCGTAATGCCGATCAGGTTTGTCTACCAACTTTCAAACGGGAATCTATTTATAGATGTATATCCCTATAAGGATTGAAGAACTGGTTTCCTTTGCCTAAAGGAAAGCAGACTTTATATTCTTATACCGAGTTTAAGAAAGCTCTAAAATACTATAGTATTACCGCTATTTAAATTACCTAATATAATTAGTTTTAAGCAACATATTTGGTCTCGAAACTTTTTTCCGTTTCTGCTTGTACAGTGTCGAAGCTCGTTGTTTATGGCAGTTGGATTCTTTGATTCTTTCTGTTTCATGATGATACATGTTTGTTTCTTTAGGTATTTTTTATCAACCAGTATTCTGTAACTTACCTATTATGGTACCGTTTATTATGATTCAGTTTAGTTATTTTATAATAATAATTATAATTATAATAATTGTAACAACGATAAGGGAGTTCCCAATCAGATAATCTGAAGGGGAAAGTCCCACGTTGTCCCCCAACAGGCAAACTGCCCAAAACGGGGTTAATGAAAAACAATAAAAAATATAAACATAAATAAAATACGCAGAATAAAAAGAAAAGAAAGATTAATCAGGAAAAAGGGATACACAATTATCATTAAAAATATCAGTACTTAAAAAAGACTTGTTATAATTATGTATTAATTTATAAGCCGGATCTAGCTTTTGAAGTTTCGTTATCAGAGTACCCCCAAACACTAACGGTTGATATTTTCTTGTCCCTCTTGGTGCTCTAAATCCAATTAGTTCGACTGACTGCGGGGAGTATAACTGTCCCCTAATAATCCTCCTCAGTGTATTATGGAGTACTCTGTTAATAATATGTAACAAATCAAAGAGTGGGGCCAGGGAGGCTTTGTCGGAAAGATGAAGAGCATTACAAATAAAAAAGTTAAAATTATTAAGTGTAGCTTGAAGATGCTCAAATATTTGGGTTTGGCCAGAGTACCAAATCCAAACTGCATACAGGATTTTTGGTAAAACAGTAGACTTATATAATTGTACAAAGATTCTTCGTCTCTTAAAGAAATTAACCAATCTATCTATCTTCTATATATATAAAGAAGGATGTTTGTGGGTCTGTCTGTGGGTCTGTCTGTGGGTGGGTCTGTGGATCTGTGTGTACGTTTTTTATACAAATCTACAGTTTTATTCCGATCTTGATAAAATTTCGCATACATGACCTTTAAAGCATGACCTCAGATTTCGGAAAAATAATAAATATCGATAAAAAATCGATATTCATGGTTATGGCAAGGCATATTAATGAGAAATATCTCATGACCAACAATGCAAGGCAAAGTTGGTACAACAATAGGTATCAACAATGGTATCAGCACGCAATTCACAAACACACTGCATGAACCAACAATATATATCTCATGACTAACAATGAAAGGAAAAGTTTGTGCAAGTGTAATTATCCCGGGCAACGCCGGGTACCTCTTCTAGTCTTCTATATATATAAAGAAGGATGTTTGTGGGTCTGTCTGTGGGTCTGTCTGTCTGTGGGTCTGTTTTTTATACAAATCTACAGTTTTAGTCCGATCTTGATGAAATTTCGCATACATGACCTTCAAAGCATGAGGAAGGTCACTGTCTATTTCAGATTTCGAAAAAATAATAATTATTGATAAAAAATCGATATTCATGGTTATGGCAGGGCATATTAATGAGAAATATCGCATGACCAACAATGCAAGACAAAGTTTTTGCAACAATGGTATCAACACGCAATTCACAAACACTCTGCACGGACCAACAATATATATCTCATGACCAACAATGCAAATAAAAGTTTGTGCAACAATAGGTATCAACAATGGTTTCAACACGCAATTCACCAATAACAGTGAGCTCAAAATGATGATGCAATGATAAAGCAATCCTTTCCAAGAATTATAACAATGAACATAAACTGATGATGCAATATGGATAAGAATTATAACAATGCATAGAATTCCTGTTATTCAGGCTTTTCTTAGAAAAGAGAGTTCTTAGTACTTAAAAATTTCTTGAAAATCTTTAAAAATGAATAGTAACTGGAGATAATGGAGAGTTAGCAGACTATTGAGAACGAGTGGAAAGACGACAGTTAGCTCCGTGATGTATTGAGCAAATGGGAAGCAAGTAAATAGAAGAATCGGCGACCGCTAGACTGCACAAAGTGATGAATGGCCAAGATTTGCTTCAGCACATCGAGAGAAGAGTGGAAATTGCAACAACACTAAGTATACATCTGAGGTAAGATTACGTGAGTAAGAAATTATTTAGACTAGCAGTGGCATCCTTAGAGAGGTCCAGCCAATGTGAGCCTTTAAAAAGATTTTTTTCGAATTTTCATTAAGAATTTTTACTGTATTAATTTTAAGCATTTTCATGTGTTTATTTTTAAGATATTGCAAAATTTAATTTAATTTTTTGAGATTGTTCTGTTTACATCCAAGTGTAATAATCCCGGGCAACGCCGGGTACCTCTTCTAGTCTTTTAATAATACCAAGGCGCTTACTTATTTCAGGTATTAACATTTTGACATGAGCAGTGAACGTTAATTTCGAACTAAAGATAACTCCTAGGTCTTTGTTCGTAAATTGTCGCTGAATTATCTTGTGAGATATTCTATACTGAAATCAAAATTCACTACCTTCCTTGAAAAAGTTAGACAAATGGTTTTTGCAGCATTTAAAGAAAGTCCATTGTCTATAGCCCAGCGATGGACAGCCTCGAGCTGACGGGCTAAATTATTGCAATCTTCCAAATTATAAACAACTGAAAACAACTTTAAATCATCCGCATATAGAAGGAAGTTTACATGTGTGTTATTAATGTAAAGAATAATATCGGCAATATAAATATTGAATAGAACAGGCCCAAGTGGAGATCCCTGAGGGACCCCACTTCTAATTCTACCAATTGCCTTAGACCCGCTGGAATCCTTAACAACAAAACTTCTGGCGGTGAGTAGAGATGTAAACCAATTCAGTATATTCTCGACTAAACCGATTTTATTAAGTTTGCAAAGTAGGAGGTTGATATTTATGCTATCAAAAGCCTTACTGAAGTCAAGGTAGAGTGTATCAACTTGATTCCTTTGATCTAAATTAAATATTAGGTAATGTAGAAAACAAGCCAAATTAGTTTCAATTTTTAATTTACCATGTATCCGATCCCAATAAGATTGAAATTTGGGATCAGGTGGTGGTGGCTCATCATACTTTCAAAATAAGAAGATATCTCAACAGCAGAACAGTTAGCTGTAAGATATTTACTACTGCCAATCAACCTCTTAGTAACATCCCAGAAGGTAGTAGCCTGCGAGTTTATACCATTTTCTATAGAGTCATAATACTCTGCAAAGTTTTTGTTATACGCAGTCTTAAAGTTCTTTCTTGCTAGTTTAAAGTTATCATAATCATCAGGAGACATCGATTGTTTAAATTTCTTATGACTTTCCTGCTTCGCAATCCATAATTGGACTATATCTGGTGATATCCAATTCGGAAATCTTTGTTTTTCCAGTTTAATCGTATGATGTTTGGATAATGGAACATTATTATTAATTATTAATAATATGTGGTTGACAATAAAACACTAAAGATGATCCACGGACTGAATGTCATCCAAAGCCGACCAGTCAGTAGTTTGAAGATCATTAAAAATTTGTATAAAATTAGCTCTCTTGAAGTCATAATGATAGGGTATAAAAGTTAAACTAGAGTTAGGATAACCAAAGTTGCTAACAATGCTTAAAGGAGGATGAAAAGGATCCTCTTTCACAATAGGAGTATGTTTGCACCGTATGCCAAGCGGGATCGAAGCAATTACCCTGTCGAGTAAATCCACTCTGTGATTTGTGATTGTATTATAATTTCACACTCTGATATGTTCCGACCATATATTGACATGTCTTCGCCTTGTCGTATTGATGTTACTACGTCCTCGACTATGAGCAGTATCTGTATAATTATAATCACCAGTGAAAATAATAGAGCCATTTAATGTTATCGCAAAATCAGCCAGTTCTTCCAAAAACGTTTGATAAGATCTATTAGCAACAAAAGGGGGGATATAGATTGACCAAATATACAAGTTGTTGTTAACAATAGTTCCCTGTCTCATTCTATGCTTTATTGAAAGTTTGACGCCAATGACGTCTATCAATGGAACTGATGATTCGAACGCTAATTATTGCGAGGCGAACTTCGTGGGCACCGCTATCAAAACTCCACCACCCCTTGCGGCGGATTTACGATCAGCTCTGTAAACAGTGAAGGCTTCATTGAACAACATGCGATCAGTAATAGTAGAATTAAGCCACGTCTCAGTTAAAGAATAAATGTAATTTTGATTTACTGCAGTTAATTTCAGTACACGCGCATTTTTTGTTCTTAAACCGCGTACATTTTGATATAAGATATTAATTGGCATTATTGAGTTCACGCGAAGCATCCTCCATGCCATAAATTTGATTTTTGTCTGATATTTATTTGAAATGCATTGTTGCTGTACGATATGCTTAACCCTAGAATGCTAACCATACGTCTTGGAGACGTAATTAAAATTTTAAACATCAGCTGCTGCGCTTGACCTTGAAAGAGTGCCCTGTAACTCCAGGTTTGCTTCATCAAACATGTATTCTTTCGAATAGTGGTGTTTCAGTTGTCCAGCTTGCATATTAACAGCGTGTATAGCGTATTTTCGTAAACATAGTGCGTCTGTTAGACGTAGAGTTAGTATTCAACGTAAATTTTTGTACGTCTAATGGACATAGAGTTAGTATTCAACACATATTTTTATACATCTCTTTGGACGTGTTGTTATGAATGATGGTGCTTATTTATATCCTCTGAGGCGTATTAGTTATTATCAATTACAAGTGCTTATATTAATACAAAATTCTATTGTTATGGATTCAGTAGAAGAAAAAGAAATTTATAAAATTATTGGAAGTCTAAATATAAATTAGTCTTCAGGAATTGATGGAATTTAGGCCAACAACATTAGAAATAATGATAAAGGTTTTGTTAACTCATTTATATAATGTAATATTGAAGACAAATGAATGGCCAAAAGAGATAAAAATGTTAAAGATTAGGCCAATCTATAAGAAAGGTAAAGAACAGATTTAAATAATAATCGACCAATATCATACTATTTATTATTACAAAATATTTTTAAACATTGGATTAAAAAAAACTTGAGGAATTTTGGGAAAAGAACAATACTTTTGGTAAAGAAATATATGGTTATAGAAAAAAAGAAGTTAACCCGAAATTTGAAATGACACAAAAATTAAATAAATGCTTTCATCATCGTCTTAATTCAGCAGTTATTTTTTGGATTTAAATAAAGGTTGGGATTTGGTTAATCGTTATATTTTGTTTTTAAAATTAAAACAATATGGTATAAGAGGACAATGTTTAAATTTGTTTAAAGGAATGCATACGAATAGAATGTAAAAACTAAAGATAAATAATCCTGAAAGTTCAGTTTCTGAGATCACAAATGGTATCCTTAAAGGTCAATATTAAGTTCAATTTTTTTCCAAATTCAAGAAATGTCTCTTTTCGTTTGTCTTTTAAAACATTTTAGACAATAATATTCGTTTTAATACATATATTTTTTTCGAATATTCTTATATCGATTGTTTTTCTTTAATATTGCTATTTTACAGAGTTGTTAAATAGTCAATGAACAATTTTTATAATAAATGTATTGTTCTAAAGTACTTATTATATAATAAATAAATACACAAAACTCTTTATTTCAATCAATACAACTATACAACTAATCATAACTGCATTTCAATGTGATGTACGTCTGGGAGACGTTTAGTTAGTAACAAGGTTCTGCTGCTCATGGTTAGTATTCTAGAGTTAAGAGGCCTGTTTTACTATTCTGTGTTCATTTGTTTCAGAATAGCAGGTATATTCATGGAATAAAAAGGTTTCTTTAAAAAGGTCGAAATTTTTTCGTAAGTTTTTTGTTTATAACAGGCAGGATTTTCAACCCAATGCAATGACATTTACAGGAAACTTGACAAACTACAGTATAGACAACTCTCTGCAATCAGAATATAAAAATATTAAATATTTGATGAAATATGAGCATTTTTACTAAATAAATTCCAACTGCGCATGCGCAACCAAATTGTCTTTTGCATAATTTATTAGCTTAATGTATATAGCTACTCTTGTAAAAAGCCCAAGCAAGTATCTTGAAAATTGATAAAGATATCATCGATAGAATGAGTTGAATTTCAGTTTCTCTCAAAAATAACCAAAACGATAAGGGGTTTTCTCCAAATTTTTATTTTTGGTTCGGACACCAGTATCAACTTCTTCCCCTTACGCTGACATGAAAAAATATTGACCTCATATTGACTTCATATCCGCGTTAGTAGAAAAGTTGATATTGGTGTCCGATCCAAAAATAAAAATTTGCAGAAAGCCCCTTATCGTTTTGTTTATTTTTTAGAGCAACTGAAATTCAACTCATTCTATCAACGATATCTTTCTCAATTATCAGGATATTAGCTTGGGCTTTTTATAGGAGTAGCTCTAAACATTTGGCTAATAAATTTTGCAAAACGCAATTTGGTAACGCATGCGCAGTTAAAAATTATTTAGTAAAAATGCTCATATTTCATCAAATACAGGGTGATTTACATCTAATGTAAAATACTTAAAGGGGGTATTATAGAGGTTAAGATAAACACAAAACGTCCTATGAACATGGGTTCAAATATGAACGATAACTGAGATATGAACAGAAATAAAAATGCCGCGACCAAGATGAACAAGTTAATAACTCAGGTTCTGTAAAGCCTAGATTAATGCAATTTGGGGGAATAACAAGGTACATAAGACTGTGTATACCGTTAAAATTTGATTGAATTCCAATGTAAATCACCCTGTATTTAAACTTTTTCTATTCTGATTGCAGTGTATTGTCTGTATTGCAGTTTGTTAAGGTTCTTGTAAAAGGCATTGCATTGAGTTGAAAATCCTGCGTGTTATAAGCAAAAAACTTACTAAAACATTTCGACCATTTTAAAGAAACCTTTATATCTCCATGAATATACGTACTATTCTCATACAAACAGACACAGAATAGTAAAACGAGTCTGTTTAGCATATCGTACAGCAACAACGCATTTCAAGCATTATTTTTTACAGGGTCATTCCAAACATTATTTTTTTGGTTCACTTCTTTGCTGGTCCCCTATTAGCCTTCGGGAGAAAAACTACGATGCAATATATGGGGTGTAACATCCTTTTTACAACCCTGAAATTTCAGGATAATTCATCAAGTATTTTTATAGATAATCGACAAAACATCTAAAATCGAAGTGCCCAGTCATTAATGGCAATATGGTGTATATCGATAGCATGAGAATCCTTGATTAAGATCAAAGATAAATTACACAAACTTAAGTTTCCTTTAAATAAAAGAATAGCTTAATAATCTTAATTAGAATCAATATTGTGACATAGTTTTGGTATTTAAATTAGATAAGATTCTTTAGATATTAACAGTTAATAATCTGCTATAGCAGACGCGAATAACTGCATTACCTAATTATTGGAGCCAACCAACAATGGTGCATGCAGTTTTTGTTTTAACTATCTCTTTGTCAGTGACAACTTGGAATTGTTGTGATAGTGTTTTTTTTCTGCATGGAAAAATGTGAGAGCTTAAGAAGTAGCTCTGTATAATTGCAGTATGATTTTCTTTACTGTGAAAAGTGTGAACCTCTGAGATAGTTAATTTTCTGGAGGTTTAACTGTTCTTTTGGATTTAATATTGAATCTACAATGATGCTACAGTCTGGTCAGCATAGCTGTAAAACTGTTTTAGGAGAATTTTCTGAACTGATAAGCCTAACTGGGTAAATTGGTAGGCTTGTGTATTGTGTAATGTACAGTTGCTATTATTAAAATTTGCACTTATTGCATCATGACAAAGAGAGCGTGTTTAATTTTTGCACCCCCAGGTATTGCCAGGATGCAAGATTTTGGATTTACTCACTTTCTAAAGGTGGAGTATGCTAAATTTTGGCTTTTGTTTTAACTCGCTGTTGAGTCATGGGAATAAGTCTATTTGAAATAATTCTTTTTTATATTTTTATAATTACTATCGTTTTAAACCGAAATATAGAAAATAGAAATGATGTATAAAAAATAAATGCAAATAAATCTAATAATTTTTCCATTTCAAGATGAAATAGAAGATGTCATCATGTGATGATCGCTTTGGAATTTTTATGCCATCCCTTATCACTGCTTTTATTTACTGCTTTTGTGATATCAAAAAAAAGTTCCGAGAATGAGATAAATGGATTCAAATGAAAGAGTAAAATTTATTATTTTTTATTTATTTTTTATACCTTACTTTTATTTTCCTTATTTCGGTTTAAAAGGATATCTATTATAGAAACATAAATAATTATTTCAAATAAAGTTTTTCCCCATTATTCATTGGCGAGTTGTCACTAAAACCCGGAATTCTGCAGACTCTACCTAGGAAACTGGGTAAATCCAAAATCTTGCATACTGACAAAACCTAGCAGCGCAAAGATTAAACATAATGCGATAAGTGTAAATTTTAATGATAGCAACTGTTCCATGGTCTTTGGTGCAGCGTGACTTATCTAAGCCAGTACATAAAAACTGAAGCAAAAACTGAATTACCCAATTGGTCTATATATTTTGGTCCTGAATCCAAGGCAGGCTTAGGAAGCCTTGTACTATTGCAGAACAGCTGAATAGTTAATGAAGCCACTACAGCCAGTGAAGAGGATTGATACTGACAATCAAGAGGTCAGCAAGCCACTGCAGTCAGCAAAGGGGACAGCATGGATAATGCCAGTCCGAAATGGTCAGCGAAGCCACCAGAGGGGTCAGTCCTGATGTTGCCAATTAAAAAGATCAAGGGGGCCACTGCAGAAAGGAAAACTGTTTTGGATGCAGATACTGCTAGTTTTGGATGGATCTCCAGTGTAATTTCTTAAGCCAAGCAGTTCACCAGGGGTGCATTGTTTGACATTCAGGGAGAGCACACTAACGAATCCTGCTTTCACTCGCCACAAGCTCACGTTAATCCGAGCATGCTTGGGGTTTGTGTTTAGCCATCGCTTGTAGAGAATCAGAGCAGAGTGCAAGAAAATCATTAGTTACTTAAGTGCGGTTAGCCAATCCAAGTGGAGCTATTGCTATGGTCACCGCGTCTGTCGTTATCATTGTTTACGCCACTACAAATTTAATTCCACCACCTCTTTTTACTAATTTTCAGCTATTCTTTTCTTTGGTTTCAACAAAAAAGGAACATTATATTTAATATTTTATATTTTAACTATTCATTGTCCACTTTCTTAGGGAGCTGTAACAAGCATGGTTGTTGTATAATTATTTTAAAAATGATAACCCCATTTTTATTTATTTATTGTCCATTTTAAAATCACATTGTTTTGATTTCTTCGTTTTATTATGTCTTCAATTATATTGTTTTCACTGAAATTTTTTTCAAAAGTTTACAAACTGAAGATGGGATAAAAATCCCGAAAACGTTATTTTTATTTCATTCAAATTTTGTTATCAACGTGGTACTGATCATTCGACTTTCATCTAGATTTTCTTCTGTTTACTGTGTTTCTTTTGTGTTTTCCTGTAATATTTCTTTGCAAGGCCTTCATTTCATCTTTGTTTTGTCTCCTTCAATATTTGAAATTTTTCCACGTTGGCTGAATTTTTTAACTGTTTTTAATATTTATTTTATTTCTATTTTTTGAATTAAAATGGAATTATCATATTTTTATATAATTATACAGATTTCAACTCCTACTCATATATAAGCATGCTTTTTAATGATAATAATTCTTTATATGGGATTTATCAATTTAGGAATTTTATATATTTTATAATTTTTTAATGACTAATAAATATATTTTGTGTTAATTTGAATGCAACGAAAATTATGGGATAGTGTAGCATGCCCGAAGAAGTCACTGTTCTGAGCTCGCACTTCTCACGTTCAACTGTGCTTTTCCGCTGTCCAAGAATGACACTCTTGAATTGGCGAGCCAAACTACTAGACTTGTAACCGATCAACTTTGCTTAGCACAACTCCTGCCAAGCAAGTGAATACACATTTGGAATAAACTATACAAAGACCCTGTCACAAATGAAGTTGCAGCTGTTTTGGTTCATCAGGAATGTCAGCGAAGGAGATTATGTGCACTTGTGGAACGCTATGCAACAGGATGCACCACAAAAAACTTAGATAGATTAGTGATCCTTCTGTCCAGTTTTAAAGGCAGCCAACGCTATTTGCACGAGTGTATACAGGATGCTTTCTGTTATGTACAAGAATATATGGAAGGCCTGAACTTTTTATTACATTCAAAACAAATCCAAAGTGAAATGAAATCACTCAAAAACTTTTTGCAGGACAAGCGTCGTATGATCGACTTGATATAATAGCCAGAGTTTTCCACTTGAAATTAAAGTTGCTGATCAACCTGATCAGAAAAAAACGTTTTTGGTTCAGCTTTGTGCTTCATGTACAGCATTGACTGGCAAAAGCAGGGCCGGCCTCAAGCACATAACCTCCTGTGGCTAGAAGAAAAAATACATCCCAACAATGTCGATAAGCTGATAAACGCTGAATTCCCGGACCATAAAGCTGAGTTTTCAGAGATGCATTGTCAGTGTTTTTATGCATATACATTGCATGCGTCTATATCCGTTCACGCAAGCCCCGTTTTCATAGCCATGTCGTGAGTGATAATTTGTTGTATTAGAATATAGATAAAATGAATATGCTTAAAAATATCGATGTAGATATTCTATTATTGGCATTATATAGGCGACATAAAAGAAAATGAAGTAAAAGACGATGGTGGGTTGGATCTTTTCTTCAAAATCGAGCGAATAAAGAAGGACAAATGTAGAAATCAACTACATGAAGCGAGACGCCAAGATCGAGACTCCTTTCAAAAGTACCTTGGTATTTCTCCTGAGGTGTATGATGAGTTGCTGCAAATTGTGGAGCAAAGATCTGACAGATTTAATATTCCGTGCCATAATATTGAGAATTTTTTGAATCGTAAAGAACTGGTTATATTTGTACTTCTAGAATTACATCTGTAGAAGCTCGTCTTCACACATTTTCTGTTCAGGAGTCGCCATTTTCATGAAACGATTAAAAGCTGTACGCTTGAGGGATTTTGTCATGTGATCCGTTTAATGCATCCGAATGCATTGAAAGGATGAATATGAGTTTACTCTGATGCGTGAGCTATCCATTGATGCGCAAAGAGATCTGATTGTTTGACCTTGAAATGCTAACGTACGCATATGCACGTAAACGCAGACAACACGTCTTTGAAAACCCGGCTTAACACAGATCCAACATGGACATTGTAAAGTAAACCATGTTTCACGGTCCTTGCGAAGAGTAATACAGAAACTTTGATTACATGCAGGATGGCTGGTGTTCTAAAATATCAAAGAGCACTGGAAGAGCAAACAATAATGGGAGAAGATGGATTTCCATGCTATCTTCAACACTCACCTGAGCAAGGTAAGTTTCAAGCAACAATAAGACCATGTAACCAAAAAATTGTTTTGGAAAATAGATGGATCGTACCCTATTGGCCGATATTTTTTAAAACATGTCAAACTTATATTAACGTAGAAATGTGCAAAAGCAGTGAATCTATTAAATATATTTGCATGAGGAGCAAGCAAAAACACTTATGAATCAACAAGCTAGATCAAATCAGAGTAGAGAACATGGATTCAGCTTAAACACAGCTTAAGAACTCCTTCCCCCACAGACTAGCGTTGGGAGGTAAGGAAATAAGCAAGCTGCTCAATTCCTCATAAGTAATAACTCAGGACCTAAGTTATTAATTGTTACAGGGAAAGCAGGGCCATTCACTATTAAATGTTTTCTTGATAGCAGATCGAAAGTAACATTACTAGATGCTAATACTTTGAGCATATTAAAAGCCAATGGTTACAAAGTAAAAAATGTTAGTAGACTAGAAATAAAATTAGTGGGAGTAACAGGGCATAATTTCGTACCTGAAGGTACTTGTTCGCTTGTTTCAGCTTTGGGGAAAAAATTATAATTTTACATATAACGTTTGGAAATGAGGAAGTGATGTCTCTTATCATGCCATCCTAGGAAGAGATATACTCAATAAATACTCTGCAAAGCCCTTATAATGCTTCGAAATTCTGGCAAGGACTGAAGATAGGTCAAAGGGAGCAGGGAAGACTAGCCAAGGACAGACGATCATAGTACCATCTTGCCTAGGAGATATTAACCAAAATTCATCTGTTGTCTATCTCTCACATATGCACGCCCGCTGGAAGGTTAAAGAACAAATATATGCTATTCCTGTCAGTTGCAAAGAAACGTATCTTTTCCTCCCTATTAAAGGTAAAATTAAAGGTAAATCATTTAAAAATCGAATTGGTGTAATAGAACCTAGAGAAATTGATACAGGTCTAATTGGTGCTCAGGTTTTGGCAAAAGTTTCTAAATTTAACACTACTCCTGTTCGTTGGATGAATTATTCTGGAGAAACTTTAACAGTACAAAAAGGAAAAATTTTAGGACAATTATATGGAGCTGAGGAGGAGGTTTTTTTGGTTTTGTTTGGTATTAATGTCCTTTTTAACTGCCATGGTCATTTCAGGATGGCGTTATAGGGACCGCAAATTTTGCCTCGCAAGGGTTCTTTAACGTGCAGCCGGCAAACGACTACACGGATACCAACGGCTTTACTTCCCTTCCGAAGGAAGTGCGTGATCTCAGGATTTCCCCCTGAAAAATCCTCGTCGTCCTTGGCCGGGAAGAAACCCACGTACTCGGGCATCAGACTGAGGAGGAGGAAATTGAATTTAATAACACTCTTGATATTGGCACAGAGGATAAAATTGATAGAAACGAATTTCTGAGCATGTTTAAAATAGATCATTTAGATCCTGAAAAAAAGAAAGCTCTAGAAGAAGTTATATTTGCATATTCAAGTTTTCAAAATTTGAATTTGATTTGGAGAAATATATATTATCATATATACTACAGACACAGAGGATTCACCTGCAATTGTACAACAAAATTATTGTAATCCTTACTCACAAAGAAATGCCATAAATAAATTGTTGATGAACTGTTGAACCACGGCGTGGATCTTTACAGCTGATTGCCATGGTCAGCACCAGCATTATTGGTTAAAAGAAGATTGGAACTTACCATTTTGTAGAAGAATATCGAAAATAAATGCTGTTACCAAGGTTAATGCTTATCCTCTTCCCAACATAAATGAAACGTTATCACAATAGAGAAAATAAAAATTCTTTTCTGGTTTAGATGCCAATCAGGGCTACGTTCAATAAGAAATAAATTCAAACAAAAAAACTACATTTGCCATGATCGATAACAAATTTGAAGTCAATAGGTGGGCTATGGATTTGTGTAATGCACCTGCATAATGGCAAAATACAGCAGATTTCATATTTCGTGGTTTAAAAGATAGAATTATAGTGTTTGTCGATGACTCGCAGGTATTTACTAAAACCATTGATAAACATTTGGATATTTTGAAGGTTTTATTTGATGGCTTGCGAGATGTTAATTTGAAATTAAAACCCCCGAAAATGATAATTTTTAAACAATAAAGATAATTTCTTAAGACATGCTGTTTCAGGGGAAGGAATAGCATAAGATCCTGATAAAATTAAAGCAGTTAAATTTTTCCGTGCCCAAACAATGTGTCTAACGTATAATCATTTTTAGGCCTTGCTAATTATTATAGAATCCTTTATCACAACATCTAAACCATTAACGAATCTAACAAAGAAAGATACCAGTTTTGATTGGACTGATGAAGTGGAGAAGGCATTCCAATCTTTGAAACAAGCCTTAATAACCGCACCTGTCTTAAAAAGCCCAGACTTTGAAAAAGAATTCTTAGTATGGTACAGATGCTAGCTCTTTTGCTTTGAGAGCTGTACTTTTGCAAAAATTTAATGGTAAAGATCTTCCAAATGGATATAGTAGCAGATTACTCAAAAAGAGTGAAAATAATTATAGATTAAAGGTGGGTTCCCATAGCTCGCTTGGAGCGTGAAGCTTGAAGCTTTGAGTGTTTTGCTTGTGATTTTTCAAGCTCAAGCTATCCTAAACACCAAGCTGATATGCGCTAGTTGCATGAAGCGCTTGGATTTTCAAGCTGCTTTTTGCTTCAAGCGGATATCTAGGTCACTTTGATTTTAAAGCTACAAGCAGCTTGGAAATGACTGAGACGCATGCGAACTATATGCCTTTCCCTTGTGATTGCAATGGGTGTGTACATGGGGTCGCTATTGTGTGAATACAAACGAGAAAAAAGAAGGAAAAATTTCGCAATTTGTATTTGTTTCCGTTTTCTCCTTTGTATTTATGATTTGTTTGAAGAATATCTTCAATTTATTATTATTTCTTCTTTGAGTATTATAGTATGGTTTAATTTTTTTTATTAATAAATTTATTATTAGTTCTTTTATTTTATTGATTTATTTATTTATTTATTTAAATTTATTTATTATTTGTTAGTTTATTTTATTACATCTGATTGAGTTTGTTTAATATAACTTTTAAATTGTTATTTTATATTTATTTTTTTTTCAATTTATTTTAATTTATTTTATTTTATTCATTTTTTATAATAAACATTTACAGTTTTTATTCATGAATTATATTGAATTTATTAAAATTATTTAATTGTTATTTTACTCGTTTTATTTTATCAATTTGGGTATTACTTTATGTAATACTTAAGTTTATTTAATTAATTAATGAATAGCTCTGTTTATTTATATTTAATTGGTTTTGTTTTGTTTATTATATTCTAGTTATTGCAGCATCAGCAAAAATAAAAATAAATACCATGTATTGCTAAATTCGAAATATGTTATTGTTTTTATAAAATACTTTTAAGATTAACTATCAATAGCTTCTTAAAATTTAAACTCGTCCTCTGGAAAATTAGCAACAAATGTTTTCATGCATTGAGAGGCGCCATGTTTTTTTGAATTTCTGCATGCAATTTCTCGCGAGACACATTAATATCTAGCGAGCTATGGGATACTTTCAACGATAGCTTGGCTTTTCATGCTGTATTTTTCTAGCCAGTACAATTTGCTTAAAAGCTCAAGCTTCGCTTTAAAGCTCAAGCGAGCTATGAGAACGCACTTTTACTGAACGCGAATGTCTTGCTGTTGTTTAGAGTCTATTTGTATGGAAAAACTTATAAATTAATTACTGATCATCAGTCAATCCAGTGGTTGTTTTCTTTAAAATACCCTACCATTCGTATCACCTGATGGAATTCAAGTCTACAATCTTATCAATTCGATTTAATTCACAAAAAAGGTATTAAATATAAAAATGCTGATGGACTATCTAGAATCCCCATTTCCACAGTGGCTAAGTATGATCTTATAGTTTCTCATGACGAAATTGCTTCTGAACAACAAAAAGAAAACTGGAAGCAAATTATTGAGCACTTAAAAAACAAATCAGAGCACACCCCTTCCAAACATTGGCAAAGCAGAAACTTTCTTTTTAGACAAAGACAATCTTTTATATCACGTTAGAAAATCTCATGATAATAAGGAAAAATGGGAGCAATTAGTAGTCCCTGGGAGCAATTAGTAGTCCCTGGGAGCAATTGGTAGTTTACCACCATCCTTCCACTTATGGACATTTAAGAGCAAAAAGAATGCATAAAAATTAGTCAGATTGTTCTTTTGGCTGAGCATGAGACAAAATATTCATAGGTACTGTGAGGGTTGCGATAGCTGCCAGCATAGGTCACCTCAGGAGAAATGTAGAGAGCAACCTTTAATGGATTTTCCAGCTGCAAAACATCCATTTTATCGCATAAGTTTGGATGTGTTAGGTCTGATTCAGGAATTAAATACATTTTAATGATTATAGACCATTTTAGTTGTTTTGTGGAATCTCTTCCAAAGGCCGACCGGAAAGCAGAAACATTTGTTAAGATGCTCGTTGAAAGCATATTTACATGTTATTCCATCTCAATTCAAATTCAAGGGAAAAATTTAACCTCTGATATCATGAAAGAAATCGGCTCACGTTTAGGCATAAAGAAATTACTCACGACAGCATTTCATTCTACTGGTAACGGTTAGGTCACTAGGATGAATAGAATACTCTTTGGAGCACTCAAACTTAATGTTGATCACACCTAATGCAATCGGGATTCTTGGATCCCAAAAGTACTTTTCAGTTATAACACTACATCCCATTCTTCGCTAGCAGAGAGTCCTTTCGTGCTATGCTTTTGTACAGACCCAGTCTTACCCTTTGATGATTTAATAACACCAAGGAAGACCTATTATGACATTGAAAAAACTATAATAGTGAAGTTGAAGCTAGGCTTAGACATGCTAATGAAATTGCCAACAAATATAGTGCTGAGCAAGCTGCTAAGATAAAAAAATTCCCATGAGAAGAGGCACAAGCCATATTCATATAACCCTAGAAAACTAAACCTCGTAAAAATTACGACGCCAGTTTAAATATTTGACATCATTTTATAAAGTTAAACTTACTTCCCCTCATGCTGTTTGTGCCATCTCTGCACTCGACGGTTTGAATTCATTTGTAGCATTTGGTGCTTCCTCGCCTTTTAGTTTTTGCAGTATAACATTGGGACTCATAAAATTTACGGAAATAAAAGTGTTAATATAAGTTTTTCATTTTCTAATAATTATTATTTATATTTACTTTCTGGTCTTTTAATGTGGTATAATGGAATAATTCCTTATGGTTTCAGATGGAGAACGAGAAACCAAGACTTCTAAGGTGGCTTATGGATTCTGACTAAGAAAGTGACTCTGTAACTGATAGTTATAATGATAAAGTAGAGACCAAACATGATTGCACTGATGGTGATGATGATGATGATGATGAGCAAAAAAAAAATTATATTAAAATAAATACCTTATTTGCATTCATATAGAAGTCATATTTTTTATGAGGTTTAGCAGCTTTATTAATAGATGATTTTGTTTATCTAGCCATTCTTCAAATTAAAAAACGTTTGACCAAGAAATTACATGCAAATTTCGATGGTCCATACCAAAATTATCGAGCAAATGAGCCCTGTCAATTTTATCATCCAGGATTTAGAAAGTAGGAAGAAAAAATTAGTGCATGCAAAAAATAGTAATTGCGCGACTGATTTTGTGATACTCTAGCAAGGTATTGCAAAGGTGCAGAAAATATATCATGATCATAATTTACTTATTATAATGATTTTTAACTGATCTTCTATGAATCAGCTATGTGTGCTGATAACTAACCGATTATTGTTGTCACTAGGTAGAGATTTTTCAAGGATATATCTAACCATTTTAAAGAAGTTGTCTAGTATAAGATCCTAATGAAAATTTGATCTTTTCCCTTTCTTGTCTGAATAAATTAAGGTTAACCAAAATTCACGTAATTACACAAAACATTTTGTTCGATTATGAATTAGGATTTCTTCGTAACACAATTGAATACAAAATATTACTTATGTAGGCTAGTTAGTAGTATAAGTTTTATCTCTATCTTTGGTAGAATGCTTGGCCATAAAATTTTGATAAAAAGAGTACACTCTGTACAGCCTATCTGAAGCAGACAATGGACCCTTTATATCTAAGCACATTCATTGTAAGATGACCTCACTGCAAGGGCCAATGGATCTTAAGGCCTTCTAGCACCCTTCATCTGTTACAGTCATTCTACAGGAATTGCCACTAGACTGGCTTTAATTTTGTTCCTCTCCCAGCCAAAACATGTGGCATTGTTCTGAGCAGAACAGCTCAAACTTTTGGAAAAAACTCACAAAGACAGAACTGAACTCTTTTATCCTATCAGTTCGGCTTAAAAAGTGATGGTAAGGAAATTCAATTAAGCAAGCATAGTTCATCAGAAGTGTGTGCAACAAATTGATGAACAGTAAACTGGTCAGACTGATATTGTTGTTTAAAAAGAATGAACCTAACAGTAAAAGTGGTGTGAAATTATGTAGTGTGCATGTAAAAATCTTATTTAGGTTCCAATTCTTTACTAACATAATTTCGAGAATCTACTAAGTCCTGATGTAGGCAACGAAAGGTAAGTTTAAATAAAGTTTTCTCTTTTTAAATTGACCAAGTTGCTAATTTTACGATGTTTATACTAGGTTTCTAAAAACATTATTATGAGGAACTCTTGCAGAAAATGACGGAGAACTGTGTTTGATGGCATACTTTGAGTCGTGAACTTTGAACAGTCCCAACTAAAAAATATTTTATTCTTTATCTAAAAACAGAGTAAACTACAGTTAACAACCTATTAATCAATTCTAAATGAAAGTGATACATGAAATTGATTTTTTGTGATAACTACTAATCTCTTATCCCAGTTGAGAATGGTTATTAAGAAGTTTTAGTTTTAAAAGTTATTGAAAATCTTATCAATTGCACTTTTTTTTTAAATCACCGATAATTATGCACTTTATCTAATACTTACTATATCCACTATGAGTAAACATTTAATTAGTATTATGTTATGCAAATTCTTTATGAATATCCCTGAATGTTAATTAACTTCAGATTGGGGAGGCCATGGCCTGGTGGTCTTTCATTGAATACGACTTCTGTGAAGTTAAGCTACATCAGGCACAGCTCATCACTCGATGGGCGAGCATCCGTGATAGCCAATCTCCACCCCCCCCCCCCCAGCTGCTGCAGTGGTGAATCCTGGTCCATCCAGGGACCCACCTCGTCGGCCTCTCGCCATACAGGCCCTGGATGGATGTATTGGATCCAATTAATAATAAAATCAAAAAAATTAAAACATTAAATAATTTATTAAATAATTATTTCTATATATCTTTATACTTCAATAATGTTTCATATGTATAACTATTGCTTTACGAGTATAAATATTGTATAACTATTACTTTACGAATTACAGGAAAAATTAAAAGGACATCATTATAAAAGTCAATAATTATAATATTTCCCATTATTTTATCTAATATATAGGATTGCTGGGCTAGACAGTGTTTTGATTTGTTTATATGATAACTTTCTGTAATTAGTCTTTTTTGCCAATGTGCTTCTGTTTCAAGAATTTTTATATTTTCCCAGTCAATGTTGTGAATTTTGTTTTTTCTATGTAAAAATAATTGGTTATTTTCATTACATTTTTTTATTTGATATTTGTGTTCATCAGTTCTTTTTATCACACTTCTTTTTCTTGTCCCTATTTAGTGATCATTACATTCTTTGCAAGGAGTTTTATAGATAACATTATTTTTTAGAGGTTTATTATTATTATGTTCTAAGTTTCTGTTCAATAAAAAGTTTTCTATTGTCATTTTATTTTTAAAAGCGATTTTTAAATTATCTATCTTTTCTCTTTTTATTATACTTTTAAGGGTTCTATTCAATTTTGGGTGATAATTAAATGTTACATAATTTTTGTTTTGATTTAAATTTACATTTGTAATTTAGTCAATTTCCTTTTTTACACAATTTTTCCAATAAAAATTCCAAAAAATATATCCAATAAATTTAATTGGAAAATTATTGTCTATTAAAGTTTTTCTTAATTTCAGTAATTGAGGTATTATGTTTTTTGTGGAGCAGACTCTATGGATTCTATGTAAAATGTTGATAATTGATTGATTTTATAATGTATGAGTTGAAAGGATTTCAAATTAATCATGATATTTCATCTAGTGGGTTTTGTATATATATATACGGTCCTGCCAAGAGAGGTATACCGCAAGGTTCGTCCATTAGTAATACCCTCTTTGCGACCTTGATCGCACCAATCTTCCACCTGAATTTGAACTTTAGACTCTGAGCCTTTGTCGATGACATTATTTTAACTAAATCTTACCCTCGATCAAAAATATCCGAAATCGATCAAGATATCAACGCGGATATCAAAAGACTTCAACAATGGTTTATCACCAGAGGTAAGTGGATCAACCCAGACAAGACGACCATACTTAAATTAGATAAACACCGTGAGGCACATAGTGCTACCATTAAAATATTGGGCATCACCTTCGATGCGAAACTGAAATACGTCCAGCAAGTTCAAAAGATCGTGTGCACAGGGAATAGATTAAAATTCCTAATTAATAGACTCCGAAAGACGTTATCCAGAAAGGAAATCATTACTATTCTAAAAACTGTTGTATTCCCAAAATTCACTTATGCAATTTTGGTATGGTACCCATCCTAACAAACATCTTCAAGAACAACTGAAAATAGCCTTCAATAATATTATACGATTGGCCCTTAATTTGACAGCCAGACAATCTAACACACAAGCCTGTAACGAGGTGCAAATCATGAACTTCACGTCCCTCATGACCTTTATTAAACTTAAAGAACTTACTAAAGCGTTCTTTTGTAAGCGGCACCCGGCCCACTTTGTTTATTCATGGCTAAACGTTACTCCTACTTTTAGAAGTTCTACACGGTTCTTATTATCACCGCCTAAGATTATCTCTAGTTGGAAAGAGAAATACTTCCCTTATAACACCTTTGGCTTATGGAACAGCCTACCTTTAGATCAACGCTATATGATTATTGACTGTCGGAACAGAAATTGTTACGATCACCTAAGACATGATAGTGACTTGTTACGGACCTGGCTGATAAATAATCAATAAGATCTGCTTTTTAATCAGTGACTTTGCTCTGAGTGAGCGCAAAATAAATAATAATAATAATAATAATAATAATAATAATAATAATAATAATAATAATATTAAAACCAAACTTAGAGTTATTTTCTAGTTCAATCTCTAAATCCAGATACTGTATTTTATTTTCCTCCATGTTGTTTGTAGTAAAATTGAATTCAGAAACTTTTTCTAAATATTCTTATTAGATAAAAAAAAAGGGAAATATTATAATTATTGACTTTTATAATGATGTCCTTTTAATTTTTCCTTTCACTTATTAATTTATAATATTTTATATTTATATATTTTGAAAATATAACATTTTAAATATTTCAATTTACAGATATAAACAATCAGATGATGTAACAGTGCTTCTCAACAATATAACTATTTAAATTTATATTCTTTATCCTTTACTGATAGAAAGAATCAGTTAACACTTTCAAAAAGTTTATACCTGAAGAAGGTCTTTGAATAAAATGACCAAAAGGCCTTGTTTATTTTCATGTGATGTACTTTTAATCTTCTATCGAACAGTCGCTTATGATAGTCGAGTTTCATTAATGATGTTCTTTGGGAGATTCTTTATGGTGTTATTATTTACCTTTCTCTTCCTGAACCTTCGGCTTTTTTAGATTTCTTATGATGGTAGTTATCTCTCTGGCCTTGATGATGATCTTAGTTTTATACTGCAGGAGTTCATAAAAAGTTGGCAACACCATCTTTCAGTCTGACATGTGAGCTGACTCTTGGGTTTATTGTTGTCAACAAACTGCATCTCTAGAGAATCTGCAATTATTTGAGCGTTATACTGATTAGTTTGGATGTAATTACCTTGAGTAGTGTGAAGTGGAGGATCCATATGATTCTTCTTTTTCTGAAGAGCTCTAATCGTAATCCAAATGGAAATGTCACGAGCTCACAATGTTTTAAGCTTGTCATTCCATCTAGGGTGGTGACACTCTTTTAATTCTTCTTGAACTCTTCGCACTAATCTATTGTATTTCGTTTATAGCCAAGGTAAATGTTAGTGCTGCCAAGCCCTACAGGTCTTGTTTCTCTCTGCAATCAAGCATTGGATTCCTATTGTGAGCATAATTCGAGGAACGGGCTTGTTTACCAATGAATAGGCACTAGCTTCAGTAGCACTGTTGCACCATGGAGATGGCAGTCATTGTCCATGAGGATTTTTTTCAGAGCATCCAGTCTTGCTGATGCTTGACTTCTTTTCTGAAATTGATGTCGAAATTGTCGAAGTTTAGCACCACAGGCTTGTGGTCAGAAGAAAGATCATCCATTGTGCAGATGTTGTATAGGGTGGTTATAATTAAAGTGACAACCATTTGGACCTTTTAGCGGCTATTCTGGTAATCGAGATTTTGATGAAACTTGAGATGTAGGTTATACAGACCATAGGGAAGAGAATTTTGCAATAAAAAGATTAGTTCACATTTTGACCGCTACGTCAAAATATGGCGCATGAATAATAACAAAAACAAGTTCGAAGCAGAGAAATTTTCTAAAATCAGAGCATTTGTTCTGTGTGCATTTCATTTGTGTCAATGACATGTTCAAAGCGCATTATTGCATATTCCACAGTAGAGCGAAGGTTTTCCTGAGGAATCACAGTGATATGGCATGTTATGCTTGCTTTCAATTCAGGGACAGTCTGTATTCTTCCTCAATAGACATTGTCTTTCAAATATGCCCACAACCAGAAGTCACAAGGGTTTAATTCCGGTGAATGAGGAGGCCATGCAGTTGGAAAAGTTCTCAAAGTTTATCTCCAAAATGAGCATGAAGCAGTTCCTTCACTTGTGGGATGTTGCACCATCTTGCATAAAGACAGTAGTGTCTAAACGTAGTCTTTTTTGTAAAGCAGGAATGACTTTCTGCTGCAGAAGTTCGCAGTAACGAGTACCAGCGATTGAATAGCTTTTACTGCCTTGAGGAGTGTTCTCTTCAAAGAAAAAGGGGCCAAGAATGAAATGTGAAGTGAATCCGCACCATACAGTCATGTAATCAGATTGCAGAAGCTTTCATACCTAACCATCGGCTTTTCAAAGTCCAGGTGCGACAGTTTTGAGCATTTACTGCTCCGTTTAGTGTGGAATATGCTTTATCTGACCACAAAAGTTCCATGGACATGTAATATCGACGGCTAGTCTAGTCAGAAACTGGCAAGCAAAATCATTTGGTTTTTCCGGATCATCATGTCGCAACTTTTGAACCACCGGGATCTTGCATGGATACGAATTTAAATGGAACGCAAAACTTTTTGTACTGTAGAGCACGGAATAGAGAAATCACGTGATGTGGCTCAAGCACTTGCTGAAGAATATTGGGAACTTGAAGCACTCTCCCCTAGAGCAGCAGCAAAGCCTTCTACAGTCTCATTTGCAATTCGTTTCAGTCCTCTCCCTGGCAGCACACCCAACTCAACAGTTAGTTAAAATTTCTTAATCATCTTTTTTAAACCATTAATGGACATAGGCCCATTTAGCAAGTTTATCAAACATCCATATTCTCTTAGTATAGCAGAAGCATTTGTGCAGTTCTGGTAAAACAACTTCTCCAATAAGGCTCGATCCTTTTTAGCTAAAGCCATCAAGAAGAATGACTTTACATTTATTTCACTGTCATTTTAGAGCATTTCTAATTTTATATCATTTGCATAACGTCTCTGATTGAGTAAAAATTTTCAGATAGCTTCTTAATGATGAGCGCCATATTTTGATGTAGCAGTCAAAATGTGAACTAATTTTTTATTGCAAAATTCTCAAGTTTCATCAAAATCTGATTAACAGAACGGCCGCTAGAAGGGTCTAAATGGCGTCACTTTAATTATAACCACCCATATGTCTTTCATTAGAGATATGTCAAGAACTTAACTACTAGCATAATGGTCACAATAGTAGATGTCCTCCACAAGTCCAGCAGCAATAACATCATCTAGGGTTTGCACATATTTAAAGAGAATGACGTCATTTTGATTGAGCATTTTCAAATTGTTTTGAGTATCCCCAAGCAGGGACAAAATGCAGCAATTCCCTCAGCTACCGACCTATTACTCTACTCCCCTCAATGTCTAAAGTTTTGGAGAAAATGATCCTCGTCAGATTCCAAGACCACTGCCTCCCAATGATCTTCTTCGGAAAGATCAGTTTGGATTTCGTGCCACCCACTCTTGTCAGATGCATATATAGAGGCTCGTAGAATACCTGAGCACCCCCCTTAAATCTATCCAGATACTGCAGAGTGGTATTCCTCGATGTCAGTAAAGGTTTTGACCTAGTGTGGCACGGGGCAATGTCTACAGGATGATTAGAGACGGGTTTCTTCCTGACTTGATTTTGATGGTGAAATCCTTTCTTCTGACAGGTCATACCTAGCTAAAGTTGGTTAAAATCTATCCACGCCCCGTGTTGTAAAGGTCGGTGTCCCTCAAGGTTCTGTCCTCGGGCCCGTGCTATTTAATTATTTTGTGCATGATTTCCCGAACCCTAAAAATTGTAATCTATATTTCTATACTGACGATACTGCCATTATGACATGGGCACACAAGCTGGCTCACGTTATCAGTCGACTGCAGCATGCCTTGAAGATGTTCGATAACTGTTTTAACTGCTGGAAGCTGAACCTTAATGTCGGAAAATGCAAGGTTATGTACTTCAGCAAAAAGTTCAAGCATCCCCCAGATTCTCTTGTACTATTCAATAAGAAACTGGACTGGGTAGACAACTACAAATACCTTGGTGTTATCATCGACTCAAGGCTCTCTTGGAATCGTCACGTGACCTATGCTCTGATCAAAGCGAAGACGGCTAAGTACAGTCTCATAGCTCTCCTGGGCCGTAACAGCACTGTCAGTGTCAACAATAAGTTACTTCTGTACAAGTCGATTATTCGGATCATACTCCTCTATGGCATGCCTGTGTAGGCAACTATCTGTAGAAGTAGATGGAGTGAGCTACAGTCATTCCAGAATGTTACACTGAGGACCATTGCCCAACTTGTCAGAAGGACTGTGAAAAACCAATCCATCCACTCGGATTTAGACATGGTCCACATCGGAAAGTTTAATCAGGATCTCCTTTTGATTATGGTGCAGAAGATGAAGATTCATGACAATGACCTAGTGACTGGAAAAAATGAAGAACTCAATGGATATGAAGTGGCATATGAAGTATCGAAAACTAAGGCACATTCTTGACACAAACTTTGAAGTCATCAGCAACGACTCTTTCCCGGACTACTCGAAGATGTGATAATCTTCTTTCTCCTTGTATTTTCATTTCGTTTGTATTTTGTTTCTGACAATCGTGAATTTTATTTTCTTTTTTGTATAATATGGAAGACCGCTTGACTTGGTTAGGCTTCTTGAATACCTCAGTGTATTTCGTTTGGAATTTATTCTGGTTCGATGAGCTTTGTGAAAGCGCTGCTTTCATCCCATCTGAAAAAATGTACACTTCACTGTTCGATTGTCTATTGTCGTACTTTTTTATAACTTCAGGATAATCATGTAATATTCTAATTGCCTTTAGGGAATTATCTTTTTTGCTTTGATAAAGGATAGTCTCTATCCGAAATTTTTCATCAGCTTTTTATTTGATTTAATATTTCTAGTTTTATTTTGATCTTATTTACTATTTATTAATTATTTAGTTATTTATTATTTATTTTTCAGTTTTATTTAATAACTATTATTCATTTCAT
>JAHWFO010107916.1:323189-376585 GCA_023313115.1 Rhysida immarginata
CCAAAGATGAATTGAAAGCTGCCATTGTTCGAGTAATGACCAATATGACCAATGACCAATGAACCGTGACCATTTGATTCGCGCTAATGCCTTGCGATGTAACGATGTTTACATCGAACATCGTTGTTTTTTAAAATTGAGGATCGAGGTTTTTTCTTATTCGACTACAGCCTGGAGTGGCTGGATACTCGGATTGGTTCTCCTGTCACGTGAAAGGTGGACGCTCTGATTGTTCCTCTTAAACACAGCTTTCACGTGATACGAAGACCAATCAGAGTCCAGTCCTGGCTATTAGTAGGTTTAGTTAGGTTGGGTTGGTTCTCATTGGTTCTGAGTTATTATAAAAAAAGTAACGGGCTTATTTCCTATTAACTAAGAAATTCTTCAATTATATCATTCATTCATTTTCTTAAAAATAGGGATAAAAGATTTATTGATTACATCACTAAATGAGATGTAATCATTAACTCTAATGTAACAGATGCTAATTTACCGTGTAGTTTGATCCTTGATTTAAAAAGTCAGACTTCAAAAGTATAATTTGCTGTTCTGCTGCAATAAATTATGTCAGCTCTAAATTATACTAGCTAATGTCAGCTCTAAATTATACTAGCTAATGTCAGCTCTAAATTATACTAGCTAATGTCAGCTCTAAATTATACTAGATGCCTCTTCGCCTAGCTTTTCAAGGCAAAACAAAGGCAGGGTGTCACTAGCTATCTACTCTAGGTATATACCAATATTGCTTAAGATTTGATCCTGGGACTTGTTAATTGTCATTGCATAAGCTGGGCGAACGGGAAATTGTCAACGTTTGAACTCTACAAAAGTCGTCAGTCACCTGTAATGTCGTTCTTGGTCTAAAACGAATTGCCTGCGTCATCCCTGCTGATTATTGTAGCTTGTAATGAATCTGATTATTCGGAATTGGCTGTTGTATTTTTAATACCCAAAACGTTCAACATAAGGACGGTCCTGTAGTTTTTTACCCGACAGGGAGTCAGTCCATAAGGTAATATTACTTTGCGCCAGTGTACAGAAAGTACAGTTCGTCGGATTTTAGAAAATCATCCATGGTACGTCACCAGTAAATTTGAATCATGGAACGCTTCAAATTCTTGATCAGCAAACTGATACAATCGAAGCAAAGCTGGATAGTCCTTGAGTCGGCGTTCATTGTTCGACAGATATTGGTCCAGATGTCTTAATGTGAGATACAGCACTCGAAAATGTAGCACTTGATGCTTATGGTCTTCTGGCAAAGCGTCTGCACAACTATTCCACATTCGCTTAGGTTCTGGGGACTTACAATATGCCAGAATAATTTAAATAGATGTCTGAGATGATTGTCAAATCTGGAAAGCAATCGCTTCACGCATTGCAAGCAATGATGCCATTCTTCATCACCCTTTAGCCGCCTTAGAGCTTCTTTAGCCTCCTAGAAAGTATCTTGAAATACACCAACAACTCTTCGAAGATCTTGAAATGAATATGGACCACAAACATAGCATAGCAATCGATGCTGTCGACTTCCAGACTCCGTTGGATTCACATTGGCTTCTTTGACTTCCGAGATTGTCTGTAATTTTCGCTTCGTCAGCGCTATTATCCTATTCATTAGGAATCGTTACTCACACTGTTTACTAATTATTATTACACGCAGCATACAATTATCTAACTATTTTTTGAATTTCTCACACGTAGAATTGAAGTAGATAATTTAGTGTTTTATTGCTATAAAGGAAGGAGATATTTAATTGTTTTCTTTTGTCATTTGCGTCTGTTACGTAGCCGACAAGAAAGACAAGCCTGGGCTAATACCTTCTAGACACAAGGCCTCGACACGGAAGACACAGACGTCATACAGTTGGCAGCAAGGCCAACTAAAAATACAGGCCGTGGCAGTCTAAAACCACCTTTTACATTTGTTTTCCACTGTCTTGCTGCCTACTGTTTGATGTTAGAGTCCTCCGTGCTGAGGCCTTGTGTGTAGAAGGTGTTGCCTGGGCCAACACTACCTAGACAGAAGGCCTGTGCACAAAAACGTCATACATTGTTACATCCTCATCAAGCGGCTATATTTAGGGCTTACTATAATCTATCCAACGAAAGTTGGAGTGGGCGTGTCAATTTAAACTTCCAATTTCAATTCTTAGACATTGTTGCTAAAGTAGAGTCAACATTGCATAACAAGTTAAAAAGGAAGTTTAACTGGACACACCCACTCCAACTTTCGTTGGACAGAGTATAGAAGCGAACCCATCCGATTGTATAATCGGGAAATAACCCATTGTTAGATTTTTTCTTTGTTGTGACATAGTCCACCATCGCTGATTTTTTATGTATGATTATTGGTAGAAATACGATTAACAATAGCAGCTTTTTTGTGATGTAACAATATATAACGTTTATGTGCGCTAGCTTTCTGTCTAGCGGTGCGTTCACTTATTCACTTGGAGTCACTCCAAGTGACCCTAGTGACTCTGAGGTCGGTATTCAGAACAAGTGCTCTTGCTCTTGATCTTACTGCGGACTATTGTTGAAAACAAATTTCATATTATTGAATTCGTTCTCAAGAATGGTTTGAGTAAGAGCAAGAGCAAGAGCACTCATTCTGAATACTGTGAGTCATTCGGATTCCGTTTCTGTATTTGCTCTGAATCATTTGGTCTCTGTTTCTTTATTCGCTCGGTATTAACTCTCTTGACCTCCAACATCAGGGTACGCTCGGTGTTATTCGGAGTTTGTTTCTTTATTCGCTTGAAGTGCGATTCGGGTTAACTCTCCTTACTCCTGCTTTCAAGTTGGAGTCATCAGAGTCAAATAATTTAATGGGAAAGACAACGCTAAAATAAAGAGTGCCAACAAAGTTGCGACTTCAATGAAGATTAATTTTGTTACAATGAGGTAACATTTGCGAGCGTGCTTGTTATACCCCGTCTCCACGAGCTGACAATTCTCGATTCGGGAAACTGAGTTTGATAAACTAGACAATCAGCAATCGAACAGTGTAGTAAAAAGAAAGACACGAGTGGTCTAGGAGCCAAGCTCACTTTGCACGCTCACCCAAAGAGTAAACCAGAGGAGGTACACTGAACTGGGAGAGAAGCCTGATGAACCTCTTTAGTCCTCCAGAGAATAAGTCCCAAGAACGGACGAGAGTCAGATTGCAGATTGACGAATATTGTTCCCAAAAATCAGCAGGATCTAAAAGATCCAGTAGTTGGGGAGGACGGCCTTGTTAACGTCATCAAAGCACACATCCAGGATATGGCAGCGTCTTCGATACCTGAGGGGACACTTAACAACGAGTGGATGGTCCAGAATGCCAGAAACCAGAGTATTTTCGTGATTCTCCATCTTGGGTAGCATATTCTTCATAAGTGTCTGTACAAAGGTGCCTATGTGGATCATCCCCAATTCGTCATAGATAGAGTGGTTGTTGGCAACTCGTCTGTCAAGTTGGGTAATAGATCGGAGAGCAACATTTTGGAAGTTCTGGAGATCCCTCCACCTAGATTTCCAAATAGCAGCCCAAGCAGGCATTCCATGAAGTAAAATAGTACGAATCACGTTTACCAATACTTGTTCTTTCTCTTTCCTTTCCAGGCACATAAATTTTTGCCAGTCATCTGGACTTTCGATAAGGAGCTCAAGAGAGACACGCATCACTCAAATGCCTTATCAATAGATGCTGCCTTATTAATGTTCTGTCACTGCATCATCACTTTATTCTCATTATCAATAATTCTTGGAAACGAACGTTCAGTCATCGCATTATCAGCTTTTCCGTTTACAAAATATACACTTTCCCAAAGAATATAGTCAAAATATATTTTTAAGAAAAGTTTGGATCTGCTGTGCTACCAAATAAGCTAGGTGATAACCCAGGCGTGGCTCGGGTTTTTTTGGAAAAAATTTTGAAACATCTTAAAAATAACACACGTGAAAATGCTTATAATTATACAGAAAAATTCTTAATAAAAATTTGAAAAAAATTTTTTAAAGGCACACAGAGGATGGACCTCTCCAAGCATGCCACAGCTAGTCTATATAATTTCTTACTCACGTAATCTTACTTTAGATGTACACTTGATGTTGATGCAATTCCTTTTCTTCACTCGATGTCTTGAATCAAATCTTGGCTTTTGTTCTCTTTTTGTAGTCTAGTGATCGCCGATTCTTCTATTGACCTGCTTATAATTTGCTCAATATAGCATGGAGGTAAAGGAGTGCTTCCTATGTCGTCTTTGCACTCTTTCTCAATAGTCTGCTAACTTTCCATTATCTCCAGTTACTAATCATTTTTAAAGATTTTCAAAAAATTGTTAAGTACTAAGAACTCTTTTCTAAGAATAGCCAGAATAACAGGAATGGCACAAACTTTGCCTTTCATTTTGGTCATGAGATATGTGGTGTTGATCCCTGCCTAGTGTTGGTGCAATACGTGTTGAAAATATTGTTGATACCTATTGTTGCACAAACTTTTAATTGCATTGTTTGTCATGAGATATACAGGGTGTTTTTGAATTGGGTACAGATTTTTTGGGAGATGATAGAAGAGGTCCTCAGAAGTATTTTATGTCATATGATCATGGGGTCCCCGCAACTCCGTTTACTTACAATACTGCATTGAACAATCAAATGAAACCGGGACGGAGTGTGCGTTGGTAGGCCCAGATTATTTTATTTTTAACAAGTAACACAAACAATCTACTGTATGACTTTTACAGTAATTGTTCGAAATGACTGCTTTCCCAGAATGCTATTAGTTCATTTACATACGGAATAATCGAATTTTACAAAGGGGTTGGATACCATGGAATCTCCTTGACGAAGTTTATCCTAAGACTTTTCAACAAATAAGCACGTGCACCTTGAAATTTCTTTGCAAACAATTACTTTAAAAGTTATTACAGTATATTGCTTGTGTTAATTGTTAAAAATAAAATTATCTAGGCCTACCAATGCACACTGCGTCCCGGTGTCATTTTATTGTTCAATGCAGTATTGAAGTAAACGGAGCTGTGGGAACTCCATATTCACATGACAAAAAATACTTATAAGGACCTTTTCTATCATCTCTCAAAAATTCTGTACTCAATTCAAAAACACCTTGTATATTGTTGTTCCGTGCAGAGTGTTTGTGAATTGCGTGTTGATACCATTGTTGTTATTTATTGTTGCAAAAACTTTGTCTTGCATTGTTGGTCATGAAATATTTCTCAATTATATGCCCTTCTATAACCATGAATATCGCTTTTTTATCAATAATTATTATTTTTTCGAAATCTGAGGTAGACAGTGTTCTTCCTCATGCTTTTAAGGTCATGTATGCGAAATTTTATCAAGATCGGAATAAAACTGTAGATTTGTATATAAAACAAAAAAAACATCCTTCTTTATATATATATAGAAGACTAGAAAAGTTACCCGGCGTTGCCCGGGTTAATTACACTTGGCCAAAATTTTGCTTTCATTGTTGGTCATGAGATATATATTGTTGATCCCTGCCTTATGTTGGTGCATTGCGTGTTGATACCATTGTTGATACCTATTGTTGCAAAAACTTTGTCTTGCATTGTTGGTCATGAGATTTTTCTCATTAATATGCCCTGCCATAACCATGAATATCGATTTTTTATCAATAATTATTATTTTTTCGAAATCTGAAGTAGACATGCTTTGAAGGTCATGTATGCGAAATTTTATCAAGATCGGAATAAAACTGTAGATTTGTATATAAAACGTACAGACCCACCCACAAACATCCTTCTTTATATATATAGATAGACTAGCAGAGGATCCGGCGTTGCCTAGGATAATTACGCTTGTACCGTGTGTTTCAAAAATGACCAGTATATTTGAAAAATCAATAATACAGACAAGATTGTAACCACTGCTACGGACATAAGACAAGATTGTAACCACTGCTACGGACATAAGTCAGTGGCATTTAACCATCTGTTCGATGCGCCAGAAACATACCTCTAAGCCAGGAGAAGAGGATAAAAGAATTCGAGAGGATCAAGGAAGCAGCCCAGATGAACGGCTTTGGAAACCACTATTGATAAACTTATCAAGAAGCAACTATTTAAGAAGAGGATCTCCAGAACCACGACTCTGCAACCGGACAAGGCTGACACTAAATTTTTTAGCGTCCCATACAATCGCCCTTTGATTTGGGGATTGGAGAAGATTTTGGACTCTCGCTAGTTTTTAATAGCGAACTCTCGCTGAAACGGCTGCTGGGAAGTCCCAAGGATGGTATACTACCACAAGAAAGGTCTGGGATATACCTGTATCATTGTGAAACATGCCCCAAGAAATATATAGGCCAGACCCGTCGAAAGTTGTAAACCAAGGCCAGAGAGCACCTGGACCACATTAGAAACAACAGACCTAAAAGGTCATCGATGGCTGACCATATTTTACAAACTGGGCACAATTTTAATATGGACCAGCTTCGGATCCTGCAGGTGGAAAATGAACCAAAGAAGCTGGATTTCTTGGAGTCATGGGAAATCTTAAAAAACCAGGACAATTCATTGCTAAATCTGGACACTGGACCATTAGACCTCCTCCCATGGAAAAACCTACTAGAGCATACTAAGAAAACTTCTGCTACCTAGCAGAGCTTTCTCCTAGGTCCGCGTTTCTTTGATCCAATGGCCTTTCAAACTCAAGACCTTCCTTCCTACTCCTATTCTCATTGGCCCAATTTATGTATATATACCTCACATTTTCTATGTTAAATTGATTCATACTGATTATGGTCGATTTGTAGCCGAAATGTACATTTATTCAATGTCAAATAACCTCGTTGTGGAAATAGAGGAATCCGTCTCTTCAACCTTCTCAATAAAAACTAAATGGTCAGCGATAGAAATACACCGTGTGTTGCAATATGCTTGGGACAACAGGAAATTTTCAGGCAGACAAACTTTCGAAATTAGTTACAATGCTCCACAACAGATGCCGCTGCAGTCTGAAAAAATCTAAACTACGATGTTTTCAACATATTCACCATGTGCAGCAATAATATGGCATAGTCTCAGAACGAAATTACAGAAACCCGTGTATCTTTAGTGTATCGCTTTTAGGTCATTTGGTTACATTAAACTTCTGTTGAAAACTTCGTCTTGTTGCAACAATACTGTGTTCTAGGCAGTGGAATTCCAACCCCAGAAAAATTCTCTGTTCTAAGGAATAAACCATTTTTTCACAGCAACCTTGCAATCTGTGAACAGCACATGCTTACAGCAGAAAGACGACTTACAGAATGGCGAACACACAGACTGCGTTTTCTTCTATATCTTTCAAAACGCCTGCAGCGCTATCTGCTGTTGAAAATTGTAACTACTAACTTCGAAAGTGTCTGCCTGAAAATTTACAGTGGTCCCAAGCATATTGCAAAAACGGTGTATTTCTATCGTTGCCCGCTTAGTTTTTATTGATTTTTCAAATATACTGGTTATTTTTGAAACACCTGGTAGATAAACAGAACAACCTCAAAAAACTAAATTAAACCTCTAAATAGGTTAAATAATAACTCAATCACTACAATATAGATCAAAGGGACTATCCATTCTATGAAAAATCCGAAAGACAGGAATTTACCACTTCACTGAAAAAATCCATTCTAGGTGATATACCGGGACTTGATTTACCGAAGAAAAAATTTTTAAACGCTCACAATGGATGGACCTCTCCAAGGATGCCTTCTAGTCTAAATAATTTTTTACTCACGTAATTTTACTTTAGATGTACACTTGATGTTGTTGCAATTTCCTTTCTTCTTTCGATGTCTTGAAGCAAAAATTGGCCATTCATCACTTTGTGTAGTCTAGCGGTCACCGATTCTTCTATTTACTTGCTTACCATTTGCTCAATACAGCACGGAGCTAAAGGAGTGCTTCCTCTAGCGTCTTTCACTCTTTCTCAATAGTCTGCTAATACATTATCTCCAGTTACTGATCATTTTTAAAGATTTTCAAGAAACTGTTAATTACTAAGAATTCTTTTTTCTAAGAAAAGCCAGAATAACAGGATTTCTATGCATTATATTCTATATTGCACAAACTTTGCCTTGCATTGTTGATCATGAGACATATTTTGTTGATCCTTGCATGGTGTTGGTACATTGCGTGTTGACAACATTGTTGATACCTATATTTGCACAAACTTATTTGCATTATTGGTTATGAGAGATTTCTCATTAATATGGCCTGCCATAACCATGAATATCGATTTTTTATCAATAATTTTAATTTTTAGAAATCTGAGCCAGACAGTGACCTTCCTCATGCTTTGAAGGTCATGTATGCGAAATTTTATAAAGATCGGAATAAAACTGTAGATTTTTATAGAAAACAAACATACATACAAACAAATATCCTTCTTTATATATATAGATAGAACGATTATAAAATACTTCAAATACAAAGTTAACGAAGAGTTAAACTTATCATTCCATGATTGGAGTGTGAAAGAATTATTAATCAGGTACCCTGATGTTTAGAAATGTGTTTTGCTCACTTTCAGCCATGACAGTTCTTGAAGGCGGACCTTCCCACTTCTATTATACTGGCCAGTTTCCGGGTCTATCTTTAATATACATCATTGGTTTGTATGATGAAATTTTGCATTATTGGTGCTGAAATTTAAGCTATGGTCTCTTTAATCATTATAAAGTAATTTTGCTTCTATAAACGAAATTAGTTAATAAAATATTATTAACATGTCAAATTAAAGTTACAATAGTTTATAACTAAATTTTAGCTTGGCCTTTTAATCCCCTGGACTGTGCACACGTGCAAATTCTGTTATTGTAGTCAAGAATTGGATTGCTATATTTATGGAAGAAGTGATTTCAGTCCTCTCTATTGCATGAATTTGGCTACTTCTCAAACTTAATGTGATTTAACGCTCATACAATGTAAGTGCGCCGTCTGGTCTCGCCAGCTAGTGACATACTTTAAAAAGAAAAGTCTATTCAACTTTTCGTTAAGATAGTATTGCCATCTAGTGACATCCTTTGAAAACAATTCAACCTTTCGAAAAACAAGAAAAACTCATAAAATTGATATAAACGCAGTATAAAAAGTACCCTACTGAAAGCACAGTTGGCTCCTACGCCGAGTTGCCAACGAAAGTTTGCTAGCGAACAGAGCTCGTTTCGTGGTGGAGGAGGCAAAATTTCCACTAAGTCCCACGTCGAGCACCCACCTCCGAAACTAACGGACGTACAGGCGCCGAAATTGGAACGCTGAACGGGCTGCGTGCTCCCAGGAAACTACGTACATGGAAAATTTCTTGGAGTTTCCTTGAGTATTTTGTGAGTTATAAATGGACAAACGTTCCAATGGATTCTGCTTTAATATATATATTTAAATATATGGATATATGGATTACTGCAGAAAGAATAACTAATAAACTCACCTGTTGCATAAACTTTTCCTTGCATTGTTGGACATGAGATATATATTGTTGGCCCGAAAAAAACTCTTTATGAGAAGCATTACAGATTCTTTGCATCATATGGTAGGGTTCAACAGTGGCGGGTAAAAGTTTACAGACACAAGCCGGGAAATAATTTTAGAGAGAGAGAGTATTTCACACGTATAATAGGACATTTATTTGTTTACTAATTTATTTATTTATTTTTTTATGTATTTTTATTTTCTAATTTGTTTTATTTTATTTAAAAACATGTACATATTTACACTATTGATTATTTAACCCATTTAATTAATTATTTAACCAGGTTTTTACATTTCTTAGTAGGTGCTGCTACGGCTTGTTTTTAAGAGCATTTGTGCTAGTTCTATTCTAAGTTGCTAACCAATCGGCTCTTTTGATAGTTTAAAAAAAGGTTCCTTAACGAGATGTTTTAATTCACTTGTATGACATGGAACAAGTCTAATTTAATAAAAAAAAAACCGTAGATTTTGGCGGGGTTCACGGTTTAGCAATACAGTCAAATCCTTTAGATAAAAAGATTCAGGAATGTCTTCATAATGTTCCGACATACACTACATAAACCAATACTACGAGATTCCTGAGAAATAGGATGAGTGTTTATGCCATGTTCGAAAAACATGAAAGTCATTTAGTTGACTTGAGCAGTTCTGTCAAAAAAAAGTGATGATTTTAAATATCTACTCATCTGCATGGATGTGTTTTCTCATTTTGCATGGATGTGTTTTCTCATTTTGCATGCTTTTGAAATAACTTTTCATATATGGCAGTGTTCCTCTAAAATTCAATAGTATGAAGGTCCAAGAATAGTTTGTAAATAAACGTGTCCAAGATTACTTTAAATGTCTCAACATCATTTTCTTTAAAACAGAAAGTGGTGTCAAGGCTGCGATAGTCGAATGATTCTAGGCTGATGCATGGATATCTAAGATTTTAACTTTTTCCAATAAGCACCGATATATTGATGTATAGGATCAGTTTAAAGTCTCGTACATCAAAGTTTAGCTGCGTGTAAAAGTACCAGTTTCAAATGAAAGTTAAGTATCACAGACAAGAGTTGAAGTGTTGGCTTTTATTTTTTGCAGACAAACTTGATGGAAATGACATCCTATTTGTTAACCTAAAGTTTGTCTGCTAAAATTAAAATCGACATTTCAACTAATATCTGTGATGCTTTAATTTCATTTAAATTCTCAAACTACTACTTTTATAGGCGGCAAAACTATGACGTGCGCGACTGCCAAATCTTTTTAACAGTTACAATAAGCATGTTCACCATTCTATTGGTTTGTCACCTGCCAATGTAAACGTTTATAATGAGTCTGCTATGTGGTTGAAACTCCGTTGTTATAATAATGCTGCCGCCCATATGACGCAAAAACTACAAATTGGTATTTTCTTTCGTATTTCACGTGTTAAAAATTTTTTGGAACAACGTTATTTCGAAAATTGGACTTTTATGTGTCAAAGATCATTAGGAGAAAGCAAGTTGTAGAATAAATAGAAGATTACAATTACAAACAATTGAAAGGTTTATTATGAACATGAATTACAACTTATTAAAAAACCCGAAGTGAGAAAAATCTGCGCTGTTGTCGGAGACGAGGAGTACATGAAACTTTCATTACCCTGTTAGCAAGAACTGCTGCTTTGTAAAGGGTTTTTTGTTTTTAACGGGATGTGCAAAAGTCTTCTGAAGGTGTTTTTTTCGTGGAAGTAGGAAGTTCTAGATCGTCTGGCTGCTTGCAAACCACTGGAGTAGCACTTGCATTTGTAGGCATCTTGATGGAGTGAGTGACTTTCTTGATATTTTTGTCAATGTAACTGCTGGGGGCAGGATACTGTTAAGGAATGTTACTGTCTTTCATAAGTTCTTTAAAAACATCCTTCATAGCAACATCGACCTGGTAGGTTGTTGATTTTGAGGCCTTTATCTTACGGCATAGACACAGCAGCAGCATAGGATTTGCCTGCTGTCACTTTAGAACTAGGCATCCTTTGAACCTGGGGGTATTTTGGACATTTCATGTAGATTGATATGTGCTGTCCACCACATCTGATGCACTTTGGGGGGTTTTGTCCTTTGATCTTGGGGCAATCTCTTGATTGGTGCCCCTCTGCACATTTGTTACAACGAGAATCTTCCGTACAGCCCATGGATACGTGTCTGAAGCGCAGGCAGTTGTAACACTGATACTGCCAGTGGCCCAATACGTGTTATGTTTTTTCAATGACTGGTTGTGTTCGGTGTTAGGGAGTAGAACCAAAACCATCGGCATATCAATGGATCCTTTGGCTTTCCTCAATCGAATTACTTTTTTCCGGAAAATAGTTGGCTCTTTTTAGGTCTTCTTGGAAGTCATCTAGGTCATACATACCATCAACATTACGAATTACGTATTTCAAGACCTTCTCAGTTGATGATGGTGAATTTTTATAATATTATCAGACTTAATTCCAGAGACTAACCTGTTGTGGGTTTCTTCATCTTCACATTTAACTTTGACGGTTACAGCTCTGCCCGTATGAACGGTGATCCTTTCCACTGGAACATGCTTCACGAGCTCAGTTATAATAGTTTAAAACGAGACGCCATGAGTCCGCACGATACTGTAGGGAACTGCTTGTAGTAACATGTCATGAATGAATATAATGTAAAATTAATGATACTCCATATTGGTTCAAAGATACGTGCTTCATTGGTTTCATGCTCGCATTACGATCCATTTCAAACTTTTAATGGTAACATATGGCATGTAATATATCAAACAACTTGTAATGACATACTAATTAAAGGAACACTGAAAACATTAATCCACATGATAATTTTTATTGACTCAGATGTACATTTCGGAAACCAAATTTCCTTCATCAGTGAGTGATTATCAACAAGAGACACGACGAATATATAAGATACAGGAACCAATCAAATAAAATACAATATAAAGCATAATACAAAGCTAAAACCAACAACGAATTACAAAATATTTCTAACCATAGTAAACAAATAAAATATCACAAATAATCAGAACATCCTTCATAGCAAGAGCAATAAAAACAAGAAAATCATCCCCCCACCTAAATCAAACAAAGCCACTCCGTTTACAAGAGCCTCACAAGAGGCTCTGCTTATAAGAGACACTCAAATAATCTGGACCCAAAACACTCCGCTTAAAAGGGACACAAATTAAACCAAGAAAGAACCAAAGTTCAAACGAGCACTTATTTAGTAAAAAATTTAGCTAAAGGGAATAATTCTGCCACTGACATAGGGCTATTGTCAGTATTAAGGATATTATTGGTTGTTTTATTTTTAACAATTTCAATTGATTCTAAAAAAAATAAAAATGTTCAGTCTCTACATCTATGTATGACCTTGAACAACTCATTAATTATATGATCTGCAAAAGAAGACACCCCTAGCTTTACATTTTTTATATAAGATATGTATTCTTTCAGTCGGTGTTTTACCCCGTTTTTTTTAAGAAACCTGTGTTCTACTTAGAAGATAAGTCAAACTGCCTTGTGATTTTTAATAAGTCCGACTATTTTGAGTCTGTTCAAAAGATGTTAGATGATGGTCCCTATGAAAAGTTGTCTAAAAATCCATTGCAAAACTTACAAAACAAAAGAGTGCATCAAAAATTGTTGTTTTATTTTTAAAGACGTACACCAGCAGCGCATTGTGCCTATAAACCCTGTGGTCCCACGTCTCTATTGCCTGCCCAAAACTCATAAGACAGGAAACAAATGGAGACCCATAGTAAATTGCACAAACTCACGCACACATAGTTTAGGAAAATTTATGTTAGATACGTTCTTATCTGGGTTAAATTTGCCGGGTATTGATTTTAGTGTAAAAAACAGTATTGAGTTATGTAATGCCCGTAAAAACTTGGACATCTCTAGTGAAGATAGGCTGGTGTTGTTTGATATACAGAGTTTATTCCTTTAATAGAGACTCTGGCCTACTTAGAAGATGTGTTAGACAAGAATGATGTCTCGTTAGTTATTGCAAAAGATATCATGTTGGTTAAGAAATGTATATTATTTAATAATGTATTTAGCTTTAACGGACATTACTACAATGTTAAGTGGCACACGGATGGATAGTAGTGTTAGCCCCTTTTCGGCAAACCTGTCTATTAGAAAACTTAGCAATCAACACGGTTAGTTACTTCCCATTGGTATGGCATAGGTACGTCGACGACGTTTTTTGTATTTACAACCCCCAGAAAATTGACATTAATGATGTTTTATCCACACTGAATAAGCTATGCTCACATATCAATTTCACAATGGAGGAAGAAAAATATAAGAGGATACCGTTCTTGGACCTCTTAACCATACAATCTGATAATAAACTGAACTTCGAGGTTTATAGAACACCGAACTTCACCCCAGAGACGATTCAAACCATTGTGCCTCCCACAAATTAGCGGCATTCCACCATCAGATCAGAAGCGCGATATTGTTGCCATTGTCAATTGAATCCAAAAATAAGGAGATGGGTCTAATTAGAGCTTTTGCTAAAATTAATGGCTACAATGAAAATTTGGTTTATAAATTGGCGAAAAAATTTAGTAAAAATCTCAGCCTCGATAAGGACAACGCCAGGAAAGAAAAAAGTCGATTTTAAGAAAGTTCTAGTTCTTCCCTATAACTATGCATTAAAAAAGGGTTAAGAAAAATATGTAAAAGGCTTGATTATAATTTTTTTTTTTAAAGTGGGAACACTTCAAAAAATCACTTAGCTTGATACTAGACAAAATTCCAGTAGAAGAGGGTCCAGGGGTTTATAAATTTAAGTGTGCGTCGTTTGATCGCTTTTATTTAGGAAGCTCACAGAGAGGGGTAAAACACCGAATGAACTAACATATATCCTATATAAAAAAGCAAAGCTAGGGGTATCTTCTTTTGCAGAGCATATAATTAAAGAGAAACATGACTTTTCTACAGACTTGTTTAAGGTCATACATAGAGGTAGAGACAAAAAATTGTTATTTTTCTTAGAATCAACTGAAATTGTAAAAAATAAAACAAACAATATTATCCTTAATAGTGACGAAGGCCCGATGCCAGTGGCAGAATGGTTGACTTTAGCTAAATTTTGTACTAAGTAAGTTGCTGTTTTGAATTTTTTTTCCTTCTTGGTTTAATTTGTGTTCCTTTTAAGCGGAGTGTTTTGGGTCCAGTATATGTGAGTGTCTCTAATAAGCAGAGCCTCTTGTGAGGCTCTTGTAAGCAGAGTGACTTTTTTTAGTTTAGGTGGGGGGGATGATTTTCTTGTTTTTATTGCTCTTGCTATGAAGGATGTTCTGATTATTTGTGATATTTTATTTGTTTACTAAGGTTAGAAATATTTTGTAATTCGTTGTTGGTTTTAGCTTAGTATTATGCTTAATATTGTATATTTTTTGATTGGTTCCTGTATCTTATATATTCGTCGTCTCTCTTGTTGATAATCGTGACTCTATTCGTCAATCATTAATCTGACTCTCGTCCCTTCTGGGGACTTCTTCTCTGGAGGACATAAGTTCATCAGGCTTCTCATCCAGTTCAGTGTACCTCTTCTGGTTTACTCTTCGGGCGAGCGTGCAAAGTGAGCTTGGCTCCTGGACCACTCGAGTCTTTCTTTTCACTTCAGTGTTTGATTGTCGATTGTCGTTATTGATAATCACTCACTGATGAAGGAAATTTGGTTTCCGAAATGTACATCTGAGTCAATAAAAATAATCATGTGGATTAATGTTTTCAGTGTTCCTTTAATTAGTATGTCATTATTACAAGTTGTTTGATACATAACATGCCATGTCTTACCAATAATAGTTTCAAATGGATCGTAATGCGAGCATGAAATCACGTATCTTTGAACCAATATGGAGTATCATTATTTTTACATTAAATTCATTCATGACACGTTACTGAGAGCAGTTCACTACATTATCGTGCATACTCATGGCATCCCGTTTAAACGATTTTAATTGAGCTCGAGAAGCATGTTCCCGTGGAAAAGATCACCGTTCATACGGGCAGAGCTGTAACCGACAAAGTTAAATGTGAAGACGAAGAAACTCACAACAGGTTAGTCTCTGGAATTAAGTCTGATAATATTTTATAAAATTCATCATCATCAACTGAAGCCGAAGAAGGTCTTGAAATATGTAATTCGTAATGTGGATGTTACGTATGACCTCGACGACATCCAAGAAGACCCAAAAAGAGCCAACTACTTCCTGGAATAGGTAATTCGATTGAGGAAAGCCAAAGGATCCATTGATATGCCGATGGTTTTGGTTCGACTCCCAAACACTCATCACAACCAGTCATTGAAAAACATACCACGTATTGGGGTGCTGGCAGTATCAGTGCTACAACTCCCTGCGCTTCGGACACGTATCGATGGGCTGCACGGAAGATGGTCTTTGTAAAAAAATGTCAGAGGGGCACCTATCAAGACATTGCCCCAAGATGTGGTGGACAGAACACATCAAGCTACACGAAATGTCCAAAATACCCCCAGGATCAAAGCATGCCTAGTTCTGAAGTGACAGCAGGCAAATCCTATGCTGCCGCTGTGTCTACGCCAGAAGATAAAGGCCTCAACATCAACGACCTACCAGGTATGTATAAGCAATTAGGACGTATCTTTCATCTGTTTTCTAATCTAGGCAAAAGTTACCCACAGTTGAGTGGGCTTTTTACGACCATCTAATACTAGTATGGCTGCACAAAGTTATACTGTAATCAACAAAGGTGAACTTTAGTGAGTGATATGGAACGCTAGGGGCATTACAAAAAATGCTATAGAGTTTCACAACTTTCTGATAAAGCAAGAAATCGACGTTGTTTCCTCCGTGAAACTCACCTCAAACCAAGCCAAGACTTCAAGCTACCTGTCTATTGTGTGTACTGTAAGGATCGAATGGCTTTAAATGCTGCAAGATGTGCGTCTGGGGGCGCTGCTATCATCATTAAAAAGGGAATTCAACACCAAGAATTAGTATCCAAGTCTTATGCAGGTATGGAATCGGCCTCCATCATTATCAATGACGTCTCTTGTGATGAAGAGAAGTTCGTGGCGCTCTACAATTCACCTAAACATTACCTTGACATTTGCGAGCTTGATGAACTCTTCAGTGTTGACACACTAGTCGTCCTGGCTGGTGACCTAAATGCCAAACACCCAAGCTGGAAATCCACAAGGCAGAATTACAACGGCATGATTCTCTATAGGTACATACAAAGTAGAGATGATATCTTCGCTGCTAGACCTGTGGAGGACACTTACTACTGCGCCCATTCCCCTAGTAATGACGTTTTGGATATCTCACTCTTAAGGGTTTCTTCAAACCGTACAATATCTTCACGATTGATGAACTTTCTTCTGACCACAAGCCTGTGGCATTGAAATTTGATAATTTTGACATAAATTTTTACGAGAGGAACTCGTACATCATCAAGACTGGAAGCTCTTCAAAGATATTCTTACGGATTGAGGCTGCCATCCCGACGTTGCTTAATGTACAGAGGACATCGATCAACTTGTTGATGATATCACCGGATGTATTGACAGTGCCATAGAAGCTAGTAAGTATCCATCAGAGAATACACCTTGTCATCGAATCCAACTCGCTCCTGGAATCCAACGCCCAATTGCTGAAAGAAACAGGACCCGTAGACTATGGCAATGCTATTATGAAACTTGGCTCAAGACCAAGTACAACAGGTTAGTGCGAAGAGTTCAGGAGGAGATTAAAGAGCTTCAAGACTCTAGATGGAATGAAAACCTCAAAAGCTTGACGGCTCGCGACAATTCCATTTGGAGTATGGTCAGAGCTTTACAGAAGAAGAGAAATGATACGCTTCCTCCACTCTGTACACCACAAAGCCGAGGTCATTGCAGATTCACTGGAAATGTAGTTTATTACTCCTACCAAAGATAAGCTCGAGAGCCAAATCATGTCTCAGCATGTGGAAGGAGGTATTGTCAACTTTGATGAAGTCCCACAGCATTTAATGAAGAACAGCATCGAGGCTGGAGAGGTCGCCGCATAAGTAAACTGAAAAAGAAGAAAGCTCCAGGAAGAGACAAGGTGAGTAATGACGCCCTTATAAATCTCCCGAAGAACTTTATTGACTATCTCACAGGAAATTTTCTTACGTCCCTGTGACTTTAAGAATCTATTGTGTTGAGTATCCCCAAGCAGGGACAAAGTCATGCAATTCCGGCGAGCTACCGACCTATTAGGCTGCTACCCTCGATGTCCGAAGTGTTGGAGAAAACGATTCTCGTCAGCTTCCAAGACCAGTGTTTAGCAAATGACCTTTTTCGGGAAAAGCAGTTTGGCTTTTGTGCTGCCCACTCTTGTCCAATGCAGATATGGAGGCTCGTTGAAGACCTGAGCATCCCCCTCAACCTCTCCAGGTACTGTGGGGTGGTATTTCTTGATGTCAGTAAAGCTTTTGACCAGGTGTGGCATGAGGGCCTTGTATACAAAATGATCAGAGACGGGTTCCCTGCCGATTTGATTTTGTTGGTGAAATCCTTTCTTGACGGCAGATCCTATGAAGTCAAAGTTGGAGAAAATCTTTCCACGCCCCGTGCTGTAAAGGCCGGTGTCCCTCGTTGTTCTGTCCTCGGGCCTGTGCTATTTAATTATTTTGTACATGATTTCCCGAAAAATCAGTATTTTGTAATCAGTATTTTTATGCAGATGATACTCTCATTATGACATGGGCACACCAGCTGGCTCATGTTATCACTCGGCTGCAGTGCACCTTGAAGCAGTTCGAAGACCGTTTTAACTGCTGGAAGTTGAACCTTAACGTCGAAAAGTGCAAGGCTTTGTACCTCAATAGGAAGCTGAAGCGTCCCCCAGATTCTCTTATTCTGTTAAATTATAAACTGGACTGGGTGGACAGCTACAAGTATCTAGGAGTTATCATTGACTCAAGACTCTCAAGGAACCGGCATATGTCCTATGCTCTGAACAAAGCGAGGAGGGCTAAGTACAGTATATAGCTCTCATGGGTCGCAACAGCACCCTCAGCATTGACAACAAGCTACATCTGTACAAGTCGATTATCCGGACCATACACCTCTATGGCATGCCTGCATGGGCGACTAACTGTAAAACCAGATGGAGTGACCTACAGTCATACCAGAATGTTACCCTGATGACCATTGCCCAGCTGGACAGAAGGACTGTGAAAAGCCAATCGGCCCATATCGGAACGTTTATATAGGATTTCCTTTTGATTATGATACAGAAGATGAAGACTCACGACATCAAACTTGTGAATGGGATACTGAAAAACTCATTGAATATGAACTGGCATACGAAGTATTGTAAACCGAGGCACGTTCTTGTCGTCAATTTTGAAGATGTGATAATCTTCTTTCTCCTTGTATATTTTTATTTCGTTTGTATTTTGTTTCTGACAATCTTCATTCTTATTTTCTTTTTTTATAATATGGAAGACTGCTTGGGTTGGTTAGGCTTCTTGACTACCTCAGTGTATTTCTTTTGGAGTTTATTCTGGTTAGATGAGCTTTGTGAAAGCGCTGCTTTCATCCCATCCTAACAAATGTACACTTCACTGTTCGATTGTCGTTGATAATCAGTACATCAAGACGCTCTTTATCCTTCTGGCTCCCTGGCGTTGGGATTAATTTCCTCGCAAACCTAACTACGGACATTTTTTCATATCATCCATTATTACTCTAATCTCTCATGTGTGGGTCCCTGGCGTAGATTTAATTTTCTCGCAAAACTGACTTGTTCTTTTTTCTTAAAGCTAGGTGCATCCTTCTTAGGACGGCTTCTTTAGCACACACCTTGCTGCGAGATTACTCTCCTCCCCCTCCCCAGTTCTATACAATTATATATGACGGCTTCGTCCAAATTAATGACGTTGAAGTGGCGAATGGTAAAACTGTGCCCTGCGAAAAGGCCTACCGGGAGGCCTGCTTGGATGCTAGGTTTGCTGCATTTGATCTAGCGTTCAAAGTAATGTAAGAAGCTCTCCGGGATGAAATAAATGCTAAGTATAGTGCACTGGAGGAAAAAGTCGAATCCCTACACAAAAGTTTTGAGGAGAAGTTCACAGGTATCAACAAGGAAATTCAATACTCTCGTACAGATGTTATTGCCAGGATAAATGATAATCCAGTTGATAACAGCGAGTTAATTAATGCCTTTAAAACTATTTCCTCTTTTAATAGTGTGGACTCTGGATATAATAGAAAATAGTTACTGTTAGACAAACTGTGGCTGTAAGAGAAGTCACACTGAAGAAACCGATGAAGAAGTGGATGACAGTCCCTGGATTGGTGTCTCTAATAAAAAATTTAGAAAAGGTACGAGGATCGATAAACTAAAGACCATCTCCAGGGTAAACAAAGATGTCAGCGCGTCTAGAATGAGGAATCCGAAGAATGGAGAGAATCGCTCAGCTAAAGAAGACCATAGGATCATGAAGAGCGATTATCGTGCCGACTCATTGCGTCCCATTTAAGACGAATCTATCTGAGCTCGAGAAGCATGTTCCAGAGGAAAAGATCACTGTTCATTTGGGCAGAGCTAAAACCGTCAAAGTTAAATGTGAAGACGAAGAAACTCACAACAGGTTAGTCTCTTGAATTAAGTCTAATAATATTTTAATGATTCAGCATCATCAACTGAGGTCGGAGGAGGTCTTGAAATACGTGATTCGTAATGTGGATATTACGTATGAACTCGATGACTTACAAGAAGACGTAAAAAGAGCCAACTACTTCCCGGAAAAGGTAATTCGATTGGGGAAAGCCAAAGGATCCATTGATATGCCGATGGTTTTGGTTCTGCTCCCGAACACCGAACACAACCAGTCATTGAAGAACATTGCACGTATTGAGCAGTTGGCAGTGCTAGTGGAGGCCTTTCGAGGGAACAAAAAGCCACTAAAGTGTTACAACTACCTGCGCTTCGGACACATATCCATGGGCTGCACGGAAGATCCTTGTTGTAACCAGTGTGCAGAGGGACATCAGTCAAGAAATTGCCCTAAGATTAAAGGACAAGACCCCCTAAAGTGCGTCTGATGTGGACAGCACACTTCATGTTGCACGAAATGTCCAAAATACCCGCAGGTTTAGAGGATGCCTAGTTCTAAAATGACAGCAGACAAATCCTATGCTGCCGCTGTGTCTAAACTGAAAGATTAAGGCCTCAACATCAACGTCCTACCAGGTATGTATAAGCAATTAGGAAGTATCTTTCATCTGTTTTCTAATCTAGGGAAAAGTTACCAACAGTTGAGTGGGCACCTTACGACCAACTAATTTTTTAGTATGGCTGCACAAAGTTATACTCTAATCAACAAAGGTGAACTTTGATGCATGATATGGAATGATAGGGGGATCCCTCGAAAGTGTATCGAGTTTCACAAATTTCTGATAAAGCAAGAAATTGACGTTGCTTTCGTCTGTACAACGCACCTCAAACCAAACCAAGAGTTCAAGCTACCTGGCTATTGTGTGTACCGTAAGCATCGAATGGCTTCAAATTCTGCAAGATGTGCTTCTGGGGGTGCTGCGATCATCATTTAGAAGGCAATTCAACAACAAGAATTAGTCTCCAAATCTTATGCAGGTATGGAATTGGCCTCAATCATTATCAATGATGTCTCCTGTGGTGAAGTGAAGTTCGTGGCATTCTACAATTCACCTACACATTATCTTGATGTTAGCAAGCTTGACGAAATCTTCAGTGGTGACACTCCAGTCATTTTGGCTGGTGATCAAAATGCCCAACATCCAAGCTTGAATTCCAGAACGCAGAGATACAATGGCGTGATTCTCTATAGGTACATACAAGGGGAAAATGATAGAGTCGTAGCTGGACCTGTGGAGGATACAATACTACTGCGACCACGCCACTACTAGTGACATTTTGGACATCTCGCTAATGAAGAATTTCTTGAAACCATACAATATCTTCATAATTATTGACCTTTCTTCTGACCACAAGCCTGTGGCGTTGAACTATGACAATGTTGAATGATATGATGTGATTCCTGAAATAATACGGTAGGCCTAAAAAGGACAAATTTCTTTATCTCTCCTGGGACAAGAAAAATTCTTTACCGAAGCAATTTTTTCAGGATAGCGACCAATCCCATGTTCTGATTTAATGTCTCCAAGATAATTAACCTAGTCATTTAAAAATTGAGATTTTTCGGTTGTAATTTTAAGTTTGTCTCTCATAGCCTCTCAAACAAAGTCCTTAAACTGGCCACATGATACTCAAATGTTTCATTAAATGTGATGAAGTAGTCAAAATAAATGAGTACTTTATCTTATAAACCCATAACATTAAAAATTGTTGTGTGCAGCTACAATACAGGATTATTCAACTCCATGGTCATTTTTTGAACTGATATTAACCAAACGTTGTAGAAAGTCCAATTTTCGACCTGTTCTGTATCTCTAATTGAAAATAGCTCTGACTGGCGTCGAATACACAGAAATATTTTGATTAATTTATGGTTTAATTATGGTTTAATTTATGATTATCGACAACAAAATCTATAGAAGCCATCCTTCTATTTTACTAATAATGCAGCTGCGGGCCATGGGCTCGAGCTCATTTCTATAATGTCATATTTTAATAAATTATCAATCATTCAAATATACCCTGTTGGGAATGAGGAATCCTGTAAGGAGCCTGCACAATCTGGGGAACAGGCCAGTATCAATTTGGTGATGTTCTATTTTATAACAGCCAATGTCCCAATCATGGTGAGAAAATGTATCTCTGAATACAAATAATTTCTCAAGAGTTACTTCTCATCGTCCAAATTATTCAAATTAAATAGATTTTAAAATTCTGCTTCCCCATTCTTCTTCTCCTTCCCCTCCTCTATGGTAGTATTAGTTTCAAGATTCTCTTTCTCTGCCTCATAAAAATCTCCAACAAAATTGCTCCTATTTATTTGTAAGGTTTCTCCAGAATAATTTATAATTCCAATAGGTATTGTGTTGCAATCAGTAATGCCAATCAATAATTTTACCCCTAAAAGTGCAGGATCTTTTATTTCTCTTGGCTCTACCATTCCAAGATCTGCCTGGCACCTTACCCTCAAAAACAACCTCAGAAAAAGATGGAATTGGAATATTTTGTTGGCAATTAACTGGAATGGCCTCCATAATTTCCCGAATATTAGCAATACTAGTTTAGTGTTCCAAATCCTTCACCTATGCCCAAGACGCACTGAAAGGAATTTTATTAACCTCATCATGCAATTTATTCCTATAAAAATAAATTATAAACCCACATTTCTTAGATGTAACCCTTCCAAGTATGGCATGATACAGTATGTCCGTCTTCTGTATCCAAATAAAACATTTAGGACTATAAAATTTTATTCCAATTTAAATGTGATATGTCCCTTCAGTAGGATTGTTATGACTTGTGATCTTTCCCAAAGTTATGACAGGTTCCTAAATTTCAATAATATTATTGCCTGATTCAATAAATTTTTCTAAAATATCTTCGTTGAATAAGTTCACCTTTGCACCACTGTCCACATAAAATTTAACGATCACTTTTTCTGTGCTTCCAACTACCATAAGTTCAATATTCTCAGTAGAAATTCTGACAAGGGGCTTCTGTTTTTCACTACCCATTGTCCTCTCTTCTTCTCTTTAAGAAAGGCTGCTTGCATGTTATTTGCTTGTGTGCTTTTATTTATGCTAATTGTTTTCTTAATTGAATACGTTTCAGATGTATTGGATTGTTTTTTTCCTGATTTTTATTTCTTATGGCATTTCTGTTGAATATGACCCCTCTTTTTATAAAACCAACACAATTTTCCTACTCGTTTTTTATGCTTACAAATTTAACAATATACCGAAATTCCTTTGCAATAATAGCACTTTGTTTTATATCTACTGTAAAGTGACATGTTGATTTCATCTTGGTTAAATCTAGCAGCTCCCCCACTACTTGATCTATAAGAGCCAGTGTATTTACTTCCTCCATCTTTTTTCCCAATGCATCTTTTTTCTTAGAAAATTTTTATCCTGTCTCCTCTGCCACTTTCACATGCTGTAGGAATTCCTGAAAATTATTTGACCTTCTAAATAATACAGTTTTTGCAATGCAGAAAAAAATCCATCAAGAGATTATTCTTTAACCTGTCCCTTCCTAATTTCTCGTAGCAAAGTCGTTGACCACATTTTGGCAACATCCCTAAATAATAATTCAATTTCACTCATAAAATCTTTGTTAAATCACTTTATCATAAGCTGTTTAAAACTTTCGTATTCAAAAATATTTTAAATAGCTTTATCTTCTCTGCAGAGAAATAGTGGTGGCCTTTTTAATTTAATTTTTGTTTAATAAAAATGTTTAATTTTATATTTGGATTCCAGTTCATAATTTCTTTTATATCATCTAGTTTTTGTAAAAATGCGATTGGATCTATAGATCCATCATACTCAGCAATTTCACTTGCTAAAGCTAAAAGACAAATATACAGTCCTGGAGAAAATGATAGAAACTATTGTTTTCAGCATAGCATTTTTAATATTGAATTTATTTCAACTAAACTTTACACACCTGTGCCTACACTGCATTGACACCACTGGTTTCAATTCAGTTAAAATATTTAAAAAATTACTTGAGCCACAAGCAATTTTTGAAAAAAAGGATGGAAAAAATGAATAATCTGTTCCCTTCCTCCAAACAGGGAATGTGAGACCTTCTCACCACTGCTAATATGCAATTCTGAACAAGAAGACATATCTCTGATAAAATAAAACTTGTTCACTAAGTATCTTCAAAATGGGACGTGGTAAAGAACTTGCCCTTTATGAGAGAGGAAAAACATGGCATATAAAAAACAAGCAATGTCAAAAGCAGAAATTTATCGTTTGATTGGAAGGTTCAAGCAAGTAATTTCATATTTCCTAAAAAATCCAGAATCGTATGGTACGAAGAAAATGACAGGAAGGCCTAAAGCACTTGGTGATAGAGAACACCGTCGAATTTTTCGCATGGCAAGTAACAAGCAAATTTCTGCCAACTCCATCAAATAGGCGAATAGAACACAGGCTCATCGAAGAACTATTAATAACTATCTCAACCAATGTCATCATCTCTAATGCCAGAAAATGAAACAGAAACTACCTCTTACCAACCAGCACAAAGTCAATCGTCTTCAGCTAGCCAAACAGCATCAAACCTGGACTTCCGAATGGAACTCAGTCATCTTTAGTGATGAAAAAATTTCAACCTCGATGGCCCCGATTGTTGGAACTACTATTGGCACGATTTACGAAAGAAACCAAAGCACATTTTGAAGCGCATTCAGTGCCAGTAGAAAGGTGGAATTAGTGTTTGTAGATGGTCGCATGTACCAAGAAATGCTTCAGAAGTATCTTATCCCATTTGGACCAATCATCGGAGGCCATGAATGGATATTTCAGCAGGACAACGCCCCATGTCACGTTTTCAAATTGACTATGGAGTGGTTCAAGACCAAAAACCGCAGGGTTATGAAAGGCCTGAGAAGTCCAGACATTAACCCCATGAAAAATCTCTGGGGAATCATGGTTCGGCCAGTTATAAGAACAGTTTGAGAATGTCCAGAGTCTCAAGCAGGCTGTTCTTGAGGCTTGGGAAGAAATTTCGTGCAGAAATCTTGAAAAACTAATAGTGTTGTGTCGGCAGTCAACAAGTGGGGATTGTTGAGCTGCAGAAACAGAAACTTTCGTGCCAGTGTCACCAATCATTGTTGAGCTGGTATTGTTGGAAAAAGATGATGCTGTTGCGAAGCAACCGATTAGTGAGCAGTCGGCCCTATTTCATGTTAAATGAACAGTGCAATCAGTGATTCATGCCAGCTTAACTAGCCACTACTCAAATCGAACGAACGTCCAGATCAATATAGCCAAAAGAAGGGAGAGAACAGTTATATGAAAAGAAAGTGAAAACATACCTTAGAAGTCAATCCATAAAAGATCCACCATGGCAGTCCCACCAGAACTTATGTTAGAGCTGTCAAAAATGATCGCAACAGCTCTCCACATAGCAACAGATACGGCGGTCGCACAAATGGCGGCTGTGCCGACGACTTCCAGTGGGGAGATGTAGGAGAACCCCCCCCCCCAGAGTTCCTCCATTCGTAATGCCAGCCTACTGGCCCGAGAAGAAACAACTGTAGCAGAATACTTCAAAGATTTGAGTGGGCACTCCAACTTTCCACTGTACCAGAGAACCAATATGCAGCCTACGCACATCAGCACTTGGGAGCTGAATTAAACGAGGTCCTAAGAATTCTTGTCAGCCCACAGGAGCCAGAATCTATCCCATACAAAGATTCTTACCCAGCATTTCGACAGGCCCAAGAATAAATATGTCGAAAGTGTCAAATTCCGTGCAGTTGTCCAAGATGAACAGAAGACAGTGGCCCAATTTGAACTCCGATTACGTAAAGGTGCCGCCCACAGTGAGGATGTTAATTAAACAATTTCTTCATGGACTGAGGTCAGCCGGTGCTAGGAATGAGATCATTGCCAAGCAACTAGAAAAATTCGATGTTGCTTTTGAGATTACCCAAAATTTAGAAGCCACCTGGGCAATAGCCAGGGAAGTGGCAGCGACAAATATCTCAAGCCAGCCCTCCAGTGAATCAACAAATCGTTTGGGATATGAAAAACCCACCCTAAAACAACTGCCACGTGGATGAGTCCCGAGACAAAATCCATCGACCCGACGGAAAATCCATGGATCACCAGAGTCCCTGTCTGAAAATAGCCCCATTACGAGAAGCAAGTCTCTTCTAATACAACCATGCGTAAGATGTGGTGGCCAACATTGGGCTGATACTTGCAGATACAAGACAGCAACTTGCTTCTCCTGTAGGAAAACTGGGCATCTAGCCAAATAGTGCAGGAACAAAGCCAGGAACACAAAGTGTTCCCCCACCAAAGATGTGCCAATTGACTGAGTACAGTTGCTCAACAAAATTCACGAAGAAACAGTGCACCAGATGAACCACCAAAGTGTCATCGACGTGAAGATCGACGGGAAAACTATCGAAATGGAGGTCGACACCGGTGCACCATGTGGAATTATGGGCATCTCCAGGCTTTGAAAAATAAAACCGAAGATACACCTGGAAAAATCAGATCGGCGTTTTAAGAGCTACACCAGTCACCAGATTCATTGTCTGGGGAAGAAAAATGTGCATGTGACGGTGCGAACCAGTAGAAGGCGATTCCATGGGAACCAGTAGAATGGGACTTGATTGGTTGGCAACCTTGTGCCCCTCGCCCTGTGAGATGAGTACGCCAAGGCAATAGAAACCAAGCTGCGAGACGGTTTCTACGAAAAAGTAGACTTTTCGGACTGGGCATCACCAACACAAGTGGTCGTGAAGAAGAATGGTGAGCTTCGGATCACAGGCAACTACAAACCCACAGTTAACAAGCAAATGATCATCGACGAGCACCCAATACCAAAAATCACATATATATTTAATAAAATGAGAGGTGCAGCATGGTTTAGCCATTTAGATATACTCACCTGCCTATAGATGAAAAGTTCTGAGAAGTTTTGACATTAAACACTCCAACCCATGGACTCATAAGGCCGACAAGAACCATATATGTAGTAGCCAATATTCCAGCTCTATGGCAACGGCAAATGGAAGAAGTGTTCCAAGGAGCCAGCAATGTAATGAACTTTTTCGACGATATAATCGTATTCACACCCAGTTTCAATGACTTGCTCGGAGCGTTACGTGAAACAATGAAACGATTAAAAACGTACGGCCTACATTTGAATAAAAAGAAATGTGTGTTCGTGTCCGCAGCCCTCACTTGTTTAGGCCACATCGTCGACAAGGACGGCTTACACAAGTCTAACGAGCACATTGAGGCAATCCAGAAGGCACCCAGGCCAGTAAACACAGAACAACTGCAACTGTTCCTGGGGAAAGAAATACACTATAACGCCTTCATGCCCAACTTGTCACACTAAGTAAAGCCATTGCGAGAAATCTTAGGCCAGGAAAAATTCAAGTAGTCCCCAGCAGCCAAAATTGCCTATGAGGATATTAACCCTTTTAGGACGAGAAAATTTTGATCAAAAAAGGGAAAATTGCGCTAATTTATTCAAAAATTTTTTGTACCCAAAGTATATTTATTTATGGCGAATTTTTTTTTGCATAGTTTTTATTGATGTTTAGTCCACTATAAGAAACAATATATTTTATATTATGTGCATAATTTATTTTTAAAAATAACTCTGTAAAATACAAATATGAGTAAAGAAAAATTAATCTTGTTTTAATGAATTTTTAGAAAAAAAACGAAAATTATTTCCAATTAGTAAGTTAGGCTGAAAATGTGAAGTATTTCATTGTTTGTATGAGAATTAAAAAATAATTAAGAAATTTTATTTATTATCAATGTTATGAATTTTTTTTCATAACTATGTGGAGATTTCAGGGGTTTGAAGTTGGCGCCATGACGTAATTTAATGCTAGTTGACATAATCGCGTAGATCTAACTACAACCAATCAAAATCCAGGCCCCGCCTCGATCCACCAGAGAGCTCTTGAGAATGTGATTTTATGTGCATTTTATACAAAAAAATAGCGCTTGTAAATTGCATATATGCTAAAACAAAATTAAATATTCATTTATTATTATAAAATTTGTATTATTTTTTATAAAATTCAATGACATGTGTTTATAAATATGAAAATTCATATAGAAACAAATGAATACTGTTTACATTTTCAAATGAAGCTAATTGAAAATGAATTTATGTGCGAATTTTAAATAAATTTACAATCATTTTGGATATTGTAAATATAATTTTACAATATATTTTAATTTAAAATTAAAAGCATTTATTACAATTTGGTGCATAAAAGAAAACACAATTTTTTGGTTCAATTGATGTTTTATTATTCATGCAAAATAATGAAACGTTAACCAAAAATTTTTAACTATAATATAAACATTCTGAATGCATATATACTAGTCCATTTACTAGTATTTACTAGTCCACATCCAAATTATAAGTCTTTATAACAATTGTTTATAAAGTAAACAATTAACGGATAAAAACAAAATTACATTCCAACCTTCTAAGCATTGAAGTGGCCCTGTAGAGGGGGGGGGGGGATTTCGGAATGCATTCTGAAATGACGTCATCATGGCGGCAGTCACACTTTATTGTTGTGAATCTGCCTACATTTTAGTTTATTTCTATTTTCTAAATTCATTTTATGAATTATCATTATACTTAAAATAAAGAAGAGACTCTGAGGATTAAAATAAAAAAAAGTTCCTATACCCAACTACAATAACAATCTCGCAATTTGGCACCAAATTTCAACTTCGCGAAATCGAAAACAAAGAAGGCACTCAAATTACAAGGATGAAGTACAGGTAAGATAAAAAAAAAAATTTTATATATATTTATGCAGAAAAACTTGTATGGAACAATTAAGGAAGCTACGAAATTTCATAAAAAGCAGGTTTTTATTAAGTAGAGAGTAAATATATTTAAAAATGAAGAAGTATGTAATGGGTATATAAGATCGACGTTTAGTTTGTAACATCCACGCCTGTAACATTTTAAATTAATTATAATAAACACAATATCTCATTCTCTAAGCTAATTATACTGTATTATTATAGAGAAAGGTTTCCTCTATAGAATGCAGAGACCCATTGCATACGCGAGCCATTCATTGTCTGAGACAGAACAAAGATACCCGCAGAGAGATAAAGAAGTGCTTGCCATAGTATGGGAAGTTAAAAAAATTTTTAACTATCTAAACGCCGGGAGTTTGAGCTGGTGACTAATCATAAACAATTCACGCAAATCTTCCATCCCCACAAGGCCGGCCAGGTGGCCGAGAGGGCTAGGGCGTAGGCTTTCTAGTTCTTGAGTCCGCCTGGTCGTGGGTTCGAATCCCACCGTAGGCATGGATGTTTGTGTTTGTTCCGGGCTGCGTACAGATAAAACTTGTGTAAAAGGCGCAGAATGACCTTAGTAGTCGTTGCCAAAAATTCTAATAAACCAACCAACCAACCAACCATCCCCACAAGACGCTTCGGTCATTATGTATCAGCCGAATGGCAAATTATGCTGAATTTCTAACTAATTGCCATTATCAACAGACCCAGTAAACTACATACCAACGCAGATTACTACTCAAGATTAGGGGTCGTCAACAGAGTGGAAGAGGAAGAGGAAGATAGCTATGAACTGTTCGCCATCTATCAGAAGAACCAGTTGCCCATTAGATCAGAGTTCATCGCCAAAGCCACCAGGAGTGACCCGAGATGTCTAAAGACCACTACACCTTTAGCGCCGAATGTTTGATGTTCTAACACCGGATGGTGATACCCCCATCCTTGCGACAGCCCATACTGAACGACCTTCACACCGGGCACCTGGGAATGGGCAAAATGAAGGGCCTAGCGCGTTCATTCGTCTACTGAACGGGTATCGATGGAGACATAGAACACACTGCCAAAATGTGTGTCGAGTGCGCGACCCATTCCAACGCACCTGCACCTTACCGACTCCATCACTGGGAATACCCTAAAAGGCCCTGGGAGAGAGTGAATCTCGACTACGCAGGTCCCATCATAGGACAGATGCTCCTCATCATAGTTGATGCCTATAGCAAGTGGGTTGAGGTTGATGCCTAACAGAAAATGACGACAACTATGGGAACCACAACGGCAATCTTTGACGAAGTTTTTGCAAACTATGGAGTGCAGTTCACCATCTTTACAGACAATGGTTTCCAAATCACCTCGTCTGAATTCTCCACGTTTCTGCAGTGACGTGGTGTTAAATTCCATAAACGTACGGCGCCGTATCATCCCGCCACCAATGGATAAGTGGAGCGCTACGTACAGACAATAAAAAAGGCTTTGAAAGCAATGGGCATGACGCGAGCGACCCTAAACCAAGCAGTACGAGCAAGTGAGCCAAGCAATACCGAAATACCGACACCTGCAAGATGGACAGGCAGTATACGTGCACACAGGAAGACCTACCTGCGAAAAATGTGTGCCAGGTGTGGTGCTACACAGACTAGGCGACCTGCACTATGAAGTGGCTGTGGGCAAGGAACGTTCGAAAAGACACATCGATCAGTTGAAGCCTCGTTTGTTGCATTCGAACAGAGGTCACGATGCGCTTCATCGGGCGGAAGCATGTGACAGCCACGCATCACGAGCTCCGGAATTGACAAGTGCGCCATGCCGCAACAATGAGGAGGAACGTCCCCACCGACGAGTGCGCTTCAACGGTGAAGACAGCAACCAACGTATGTTAAGCCTAATGTCAGCTGTCCAGGAGCCAGGGCGAGCCAAGCACGGACAATATCAGCAGCAGGGCAATACGGCAGAGCCAGCACCGCTCGATTTACTGGGTCTGTTGCCCAATCTCACCATGACCGAGAAGTGCCTGTTGCTCCCCGATACTCGGCGCGCGAACGTCGTCCGCCCCAGCGGTATTCTCCCCAGCCTTAGTGCGACGGGAGGAATGTTGTGTCAGCAGTCAACAAGTGGGGATTGTTGAGCTGCAGACACAGAAACTTTCGTGCCAGTGTCACCAGTCATTGTTTAGCTGGTATTGTTGGAAAAAGATGATGCCGTTTCAAAGAAACCGATTAGTGAGCAGTCGACCATATTCCATGTTAAATGAACAGTGCAATCAATGATTCATGCCAGCTTAACTAGTCACTACTCAAAGGTAAATGTTTTCCTTATCAATTAATTAAGTCGCGAAGTAACAAATAGAATTAATAAAGGACCGTGTGTTTCAGGTGATCAACAAAAATGGTGGATTTACAAAGTATTAAATATGGGCAATATCATATTTTCTGCCCTTTTTTCAAAAATTGGTTGTGGCTCAGCTAATTTTTTAAATATTTTGACTGAATTGAAACCAGTGTTGTCAATGCAGTGTGGGCACAGGTGTGTAAAGTTTTGTTGAAATAAATTCATTATTATAAATGTTATGTTGAAAAAAACAAAAGTTCCTATCATTTTTTCCAGGACTGTATGGAAAGTGCACCTGGGGCTATGCCAATACCTGCACCTGTGCCAATGGTGGATGGTATGGTAGTCCTTGCACCCTTATGTGATCCTTATTCATTTTAAAGTCTCCGTTATATTCCAATTTCCTCAAATTAATGTTTTGTCCTACATCAACTAGAATTAAATCTGCTTAAACTGATAAATATTACCCAAATATGTGGCTTATTATTAAAATTGATATCTCCATTCTAATTTTCTGCAAATAATCAATTTAAATAATCTTTTTAATGCTAAATAATCAAGTAATGTCATTCAAATACTCATATCTTAATTCCTAATGTTATTATCAAATCAATAGTCAATTTCCTAATATTTCTTATAAAATCACCAAATTCTGTCCTGTCACACTCCTGCCATTTTGTAAGGGTTTAGGGACCAAGTTAAGTTATATAGCTAATTATAATCAATTTACTGAATAACTTCAAATGCATCCTATTTTATAAAATTTTAATGTTCATTTTCATAACCCAATTCCTCTTATAATATATTCCTCCAATATTTACATATGCACAGGATGTCCAGTTGAGAAAGGATTGGAAAACAACACACCGATGTAACAGAAAAATACAAGTTATTAAAATACATAACCTGCGTAAATATATGTTCAGTTATATGTGACAATAGTATTTAAAAATTTAGATGAATCTAGCTAATAAGATTAATTTTATAACTTTATAAACAAAGAGCTGCAATTCTAAAACCACAATATTCAATTGATCATTTATATCTGAATTTAGAGTAACTGACTTTACTGGTAAAATGTCAATTTAAGAAATGGATGTTGCTAATAAATTATAGCATAAAAGGAGAGGTGTCATCATGATATTATTTAATTTGAACTTCCTCTACAATAACAAGACAATAGTTATAACATAAAATAGGTTTATCAAAGGTTCAATAGCACGTGAATTTGTTTCAATGGGATATTGAGATATACACTTTGAAAGAAATAATGCTCATGTAAAGTATAATACTTTGGATGTAGTTTCAAAATATCCCTTTCCAAGGTTAACATGTAAGAGATTTTTAATTCCTTTCCGAATATAGTGAAAGAAATAGAACAAGAATTAGTTTGGCCAATGAGACAATAAAGAAATTGCATGCATGTTACAGGTATGCATATAATTGAATCGATTTGATGAGAAGCTGAACGGAGTAGATGTACTTCGAAATTCTAAAATTAAGAATGAATACGTAAACAGATTTATGGTCATGGTCTGATAATAAGGAATAGAATATGGAATTCTCAAATAAGAATTTACCTAATGAAGATTCAACTGATGAAGAATTATACAAATCTTCAGAAGAAGATCCAGACATACAAGTCAAAAACAAACTCATACCATGGACAGATAGAGATTGGACACGAGAAGTTGTTCCAAGACGTAAGAGTCAAAGATTTCAAGGGAACCAGCAATTTGATGTATTTTATCGACATCTTGATGATCAACGATTAGCAAATCCAAATGCAGTTCGTAAATTTTGAGAGAAAAACAACATAGAACTTAGATTCGACAAATTTAATTGGAATCCTACAGGAATGGCAGAAAACTCTAATGGTGAATCTGATGTATCTGACGACGAAGGAAATATAACTGAAGTATATTGCATTGAAATACCTAAAAGCTATCCACAAGGTATTCAATCTACGCATGCAACTGAATGGAAACATGCAATGGATAGAAAAATGGAGACATTACATGAAAGAAATGTGTATCATGAAGTACCTGCTACAGAAGCATCAAAAGTAGTTGGATGTAAATGGGTGTACGCTACTAAGAGAGATATACATGGGAAGATTACAATGTTAAAGGCAAGATTAGTGGCACAAAGCTTTATACAACGCATAGGAGAAGATTTTTCAGAAAAATATTCACCTATTGTGAATTTTGCTTTAGTAGGATTCTTCTTTGCGGTACTTATCATAGGATTTGTATGGATATACACTCAAGTGGATGTAAAAGGAGCCTATTTATATGGAGATCTAGATAAAACAACATACATGAGACCAGCACGTGGATATACCAAACCAAATATAATTTGGAAATTAAACAAAGCACTCTACGGTATACATCAATCAGGTCATTGTTGGTTTAATGAACTTGATCAAACATTTCAAACTATGGGGTTTTGGTGACTGAAATCAGCCAATTGTGTTTACTACATTGAAGAAATGTGTGTGGTACTAGTATATGTAGATGACATGATGATCTTTGCAGCAAATTCAGAAGCAGTAAAGTTAACATTGAACCGATTAAAAGAACATTATACAATTGTTGAACTGGGACCATCCAATAAGTATCTGGGAATTGAAGTGAAACAAGATGAAATCAAATGTTCTTTTTCACAACAAAATTTTCACAACAAAATTATATTAACAGTCTTCGTGAGAAATTCAACATTGAAGAAACAATTTCTTCAAATCAACCTTTACGTGTAAGTATACAGTTAAGTCAAGGAAACTTAAAAGAAACGAAAGATCCGGAATTATTGAAGGTACCTTATCGCCAAGTTATAGGATCATAAATGTATTTAGCAAATAAGACAAGACCCGATATCAGTTTTGTTGTAACAGCTCTTTCGCAGTTTAATACTAATTATACTTGGTATCATTGGAAATTAGTAAAGGAAGTGTTGAACTATGCATGTGCGACATCGAATCTTAGTCTTACAATTATAAAAGGTCAATTCAGAACAATCAAACGATGCTTCATGGGCGCAGTCCATTGACGACAGAAAATCCTGGAGTGGTTACGTATTACTAATCAATGGTTTTCCATTTCAGTGGCGCACTTCAAAGCAACGATGTATAGCTCTTTCTACAATGGAAGCAGAATATGTTAGTTTGTCTTCAGCCATAGCAGAACTAAGAGGGATATCTTCAAATGTAGCTGAAATGTCATGGTTAAGTATCAACCCTCAAGCTACCGTATATTGCGATAATCAAGCAGCTATAGCATTTGGCAAAGACTGTGGGGAACGAATTTTAAGCAAACACATTAACATTCGTTACTGTTTTGTACGAGAAGCAGTGGAGAATGATGAACTGATTTTACGTCATATCTCATCAGATATCTTTACAAAGATTCTACCGAGAAATAGTTTTGAAAGATTTCGAGAAACTTTATGTTTAAGAACTGTACCATGAATAACAAAATAAGGGGAGAATTGTAGGTTATTAATAGTATTTTTTTATTTAATTTAGTTTCTATCATAAAGACATAAATGATAATGCTAATGAATATAATAATAAGAAATTAATTTTATGTAACTGATGCTTGTGACATTGTTGCTGAGTGTTTATTGATTGAGGTGTATGACCACTGTTGTTTAAACAAATAGAGGAAGAGATACAAACAACAAGCAGCACTCTATTATATATTTTTCAAAAGTGAAGTAATAAAAAACTTATTCACGTATTTTTATAATAAGCAGTGCTTTTAATATATTTCGTGAATACACCAAAAGAAATACTTTGGCTCTACTGTATCGCATCAGCTGCCTGGAAAAACAGGAGTCCTTGATGGCGTAGCTCAGCTGGGATCTGGATGATGAAACTGGTTAGAAACCATATTCTTTCGGTGGATGGCATTGAGTTCACAGGATGGTCATGAAAGGAGCAAGAAAATATCTCAATTTAAAAGATTATTTACGGTTTATGTTAAAAATATCATCACTGATTCTGATTATGGGTGGATAGCATAACAAAACCTCTTTAAATTGAGAGAATTAATAACATCTAGGCAGCATTATTAACAAAAACGAAAAACGAAAACGAAATTTAAACTTAATGAATTTAGAATTTCCCACACTGAAATTGCATCAATGCACAATGTAGATACTGAACAAAAATATTTACGAGAAAAGGTTCTCGAGCCTAGCAAGATGAACACTGGACCTTAACTAACGCATTAACAGTCAGGATCTCCCAAGTCAGCTCGACTCCGGACCTTTGACCAGTGACAGGCGTTCATTGTGGAATGTGAGCAACGTTTTCTAGTCAAACATTATCGGAATGTTTTCTTTCTCAGTTGTCTCTTTTCAGTTACAGCTTTTCACTGAGGTGCTAAGTAATGCATTTTCATACTCAATTCTCTGATGGAGTTCACACACTCATCCCGAAAATATTATATTTTTTTCTTCACCTCTCTAATGCTGTATCAGGGTGCAAATAAAACTCCTAATCAATGAGTGCATTTTTCATTACCAAACAAGAGCACAAATTAAAGTAAATAATAATTTTTCATTCTGAAGGTTAAATTTCGTTTCAATTCCATATTCTGGTTCTAAAACTCTCAACTCTTACCTAAAACCGTTAACAGTAAATATAATCTGGATACAACTCTACATAGTGAATCGAATAATGGAATAAGAGTATCCTCTTGTTTATTACTTAACTATATAATGAATTTTATCGCACTCACTAATATTCATATTTTAAAGTTAGCTACGTTATTTGCCCTCAAACCTTACAGCGGATTGTGCAGCAAAATGTGAGACACATCTGATGTTGCAGTATTCTCGTAATGTAAGTCCATTTTTCACAGTGTGTAAACATGCTCGGATGGAATTGTACTTAAGGAAACATTCTGAAAGAATCAAAGATGCATGTTTTTTTGTTGGATGTATAAAGAATGCCATCCAATGAGTACCTGGTTTAATGAAATTCTCTGTCTCAACTATGAGTAAAATTTGATAAACATGCTTGAGAAATGGGATCAAATCAATGGGAAAAACACATTTTGGCAGAGGACATGTAAAGGGGTTTTTCTTGAGAGGATTCACAGCTGCTATGTATTCATCGAAATTTATTCGTAAAATCAAAGCTCATGGCTCTGTCTTTATTTATTTCTAGGAGTTCTGGTATAGACAATATGCAATTAAATTCACTGACTTTGCTAATGGTTCAGAGAACTGAACGTCAACACTTAGCATACCATTGTGTATAAGATTGCATCTATCGGTATAATAATTCTGTTCTCCTAAAAGATCAAAGATGAAAAATATGTATCCTTCTCCATAATCAATCTGGGAGGCATCTACATCTCTGCCTTCTTTCCAAAACCCTAATGCCTTCTTAGAGTGAAGAAAGTCTCTCAGGTAGGACCCATTTGCAAAATTAGTTGTCAAAGTTTGTGGAAGGATTGCTTCAGAATCTATTGACAGTACGAAGAAAGATAAGTTGAAATGTTAAAAGTTGAATGAGTTTGAAGTAAAAGAACTGTTCAGTTCTTCACTCGGTGTGAATGCAAAAATCAAACGAGTAGTGATCTTGCCGGTAATTAAGTGCTGTATGACATGATTTCTTATTTCAGTGGCTGTGCAGACTGACCTCATTTTAACTCGACCTATACAGTTATATGCATTAGTAGTAAATAGAAATTTCCATGTGTTAATAATGTAGCTGTATTTACTTACTTTAACCCTCCCAATATTCAGCATTGCTTTTAGGATTGTTATCTGATAATTAGGATTAGGCGCATCCGACATTAGAGCAAAAGTTGGTTTACATCAGACAAAAATCCAAAGAATTTAGCAATAACCAACTCTGATAGAAGACATTTAAATGGAGGGCATCCTCCATGTAGTAATTACCATTTCAAGAGTGCTTTTGCTAACTTAAACCGATTGTTTGTATCGTCAGTTTTACCATTTTTGCTATTCATGTCTTATTGAAACACTCTTAATGTGAGTTGACTGTGTTTAGAGGCCTGACCATAGTTAAAAAAAAAAACTTCAAAATAATCTATGCATGTATATTAGTTATTGCTTTTACTAACTAATATTTTACCCAGGTAACAGTCCACTTATGATAATAGTGAATATTATAAAAGGTTTATGGAGAATTCAATAGGATTGTCTTTACTGATGATCACTTTTGGTTGGTATCCAGTGACATGAAGCTTACCACTGTTTACCACTGATGTGGGGAAATAAAAAAATGTCTAGATTACTGTTGAGACACTGTGCTCATCTGTTGATTAGGTATGTATGGTCCGTGGAGCAAATTTGTTTCCCAGAATTTCAGATTGGATGATGTCTGTATACAGATAATAACTATGAATATATGTATTGAAATTGACTTAGAATGTACTTTCAATTGTGTCTAAAAATTGAATAACCATGTTTACCTTATGAGAAGTGGGAGATGACTGCAGATAAAGACAATAAAATTGGAGAACCTCTTGTCCACAAAAATCTTTATTCTGTGTATACGTATTTCAATCTACACTACTGTTTATAAAAATCGCAACACCCTGATGGAATAGCCCAATCTGCATTAAATTTGGAGCATTTGCATGTCATGGGTCAGAAAAGAAACCATTAGATTTTCAGGTCAATACAATGCGTTTTATTGTCACATTAGTATCGCGTGAAACCACCGTGGGATGCAATTACAGCCTCTAAACGTCGTGGCATTGAGTCAAACAAGCTCTGAATAAGGACCTGGGGAATGTCCTGCCATGCTCTGTCTACACGGGTATACAGTTCATCCACAGTTGCTGCTGCAGGAGTCTGACGAGCCAATCGATGAGCAACCCTGTCCCACACACGTTCGATTGGGGACATGTCTGGTGAACGAGCAGTCCAGGGGAACAAGGGCGTCTGATGTGCTTGGAAAGAGGCGAGGACATTTCTGGCCACATGCGGTCGGGCATTGTCCTGTTGGAATACAGCGCCTGGAAGGTTCTGCAGAAAGGGGATGACCTCGGGTTGCACAACTTCCCTGATGTACCAGTCACTGTTCAGATTGCCATGGATTCTGATCAGACGGGAACGGCCATGGTAACTGATTGCACCCCACACCATCACCCGTGGCGTTTTTTCCTGAATACGCTGCAGGATGCATTCTGGAAGGTCGCGCTCGCCATGATGTCTTCTGACTCGTATCCTGCCGTCATGGTGCTGCAAGTTAAACCTTGACTCATCCGAAAACACAACTTGTTGCCATTCAGCTTGCTACTGCTGGTGTTGATGGGCCCATTGCAACCTGAGGCACCGGCGGTTTTGAGTCAAAGGAATCCGTAACAATGGTAATCGTGCCATCAATCCTCTGGAAATCAAACGGCGTCATACAGTGCTAACGGACATTGTCCTGGCTACTGTAGCACCCCACTGTTGTGCTAACACTATGGAAGTGGCTGTACGATCTGCTACACACATGCGATAAAGGTGTCTGTCATCTCGCGGTGTCGTCGTGCAGGGTCTTCCTGAGCCTGGTCTTCGGTGTGTCCTGTTCTCTACGCTCCACTGCCTCCATGCACGCATAATTGTTGTTGCATTACGTCCAGTACACGAGCAGCAATGTCACGATACGACCATCCCGCTTCACGCAGACCAATTATGCGTCCTCTTTCAAAGTCTGTCAGCTGTTGATATGTTGTCCCTTAGTCGTCGTCCAGGTATGGTGTTCTTTATAGCAATTACTCTGAAAATCTAATCATTTATACTCTGACCCATTTTATGCAAATATTGCAAATTGCATATGGATTAGACCATTCCATCAGGGTGTTGCGATTTTTATAAACAGTAGTGTATTTAGGATCATTACTCAACGCAAGTGCAATGGTAAATTAACAGGGTCAAATATTTATAAGCAAAGAGAGTAAACGATTGTCCAATAGCCAACAACAGACGAGTTGAACAGCCAATTGGGGAAGCAGAAGATGTCCCTTGCAGAGATAACAAAACTATTAACGCAGACCTAGGAGGAATACCCCTAGGAACTAAGTGCTACATAAAAAGCTGGGTCTAATGTCCAAACAAGCATAAACTGGACAAATTATACCAAGCTTTAAAGATGGAAAATTGTACAATGTTATAATAATAAGAGAGAAATACAACCAATACAGAAAAGTACAAGAAAATGAATCATATCATACCAAAATTATTGCGAAAATTTAAGCAATTTCATTAAGATGGAATCGCCGATAGGGCTTGAGTCGCCATTCAGAAGTAAGTCCGGGTTTTTTTTTTCACGATTTCCAAAGTCTCGTATGCATCTAGCATATTCTCGTTCTTTATATGTCTGAGCAGATGGCAATATTTCAACAGTACGCATGTCCCATTTCTAACATATGTTTGGCGACTGCTGATCACTAGGGTCGGCCGAACCTGGCATGGGCAGTGTGTTCTTTGAATCTGGTCGTGACATTCCTGGATGTGGCTCCCCTGTAGACTTTGGGCACTGGCTGCAAACTATCTCGTAAGCACATTAGGAAACATGCTTAGAAATGCCAAGGACAAGACACTACCATTATCAGCTGCCCCTAAGACAGCTTTCAGAAAATCAATGGCTTCAAGCTTAATTTGTAATTTAAAATTTTGAATTTCATTAACATGACAAATGCATCATACAAAAGCATCATTTGGGGTACCTTAACATAACAGAAAAGTCTGACTCCCATTTAAAAGGAGATTTGTAATCAGGAGTAAAAGAAACTTGCTCCTTGTAGAATATATTAAAGGCAACATTATACAGTTTGCAAAGTTTTTGTGTATTTAAACGGATCCTCTCATATGGTCGTAAACTGAAGATAACTTCATGGTCAAAAACGGGTTTATGAGAAAAGAGAACATCTTTCAAATATGATTGTAAAATCAATTCCACTTCAAGTATGAAAGACATGATTTTAAGAATTCTAACAGGTGGTAAAATGTTGAACACAATTTGTTTCTCTATGAGATCATGCTTAAAGGCTATTTTAAAAATATTGTGGAGGGCTGTACTATTCTTAAAAAGGGCTGGAGAATGTGTTTCCATTAATGCGACCTCCCACTGTTCTTGGAAATTATCCATGGTAGTGTAATAAAATGAGCCATTGTCTTTGAAGGATTTTTCTGCTCTGGGGTAAATTTAAGAGCAATGTAACAGAAATCCATGTCTTCATACATGAAGACGAATCACGATCACAATTGATTTTGGGTAATCTTGCCATTTTACAAAATCATTATAATGCCTTGTACACCATCGAGTATGCCTTTCAATGTTAAACACTTCAGGTTTTTTCATCTTTTGTTACTCTTCTTCTTAAATATACCATTGATCTCATCACTATCGCAATATATTATTTTATAACCAATGGGACTTCCATAAGTGACTTTTGAAACTTTGAATAGCTCCTCAGTCCAGTTCAGTAAATAGCCTTTGAAGAATATGTATTTCACTTTTAAAATACATATATAATCTCTAATTTGTAGCTGGGGATTTGTATAATAATTACATAACTTAAACCATAAATCTGAATCATTTCAATCATTAACATCTGATGGAACCAAGCCCAGTGATCTGTGGACACGATCATTGTGGATTAGCACCAGATCAGTTAAGATTTCAGTAACTGTTTTTGTTGGAAAAGACGAAAAAAAATTAAACATACGTGGTTTTAAAGTTCAGTTAAATCTTTTCACCATTGCAGCTTTCAAATCTTATTCAGTAGCTAAGAAATTATTGTTGAGATCTTTAAATAGTCTTGAACATGTTTATATAAAAACTCCTTCCCTTTATCACTGTTTCTGAAGCTCAAAATCTGTCTTTGTTTTTAGTGGGATAACCCATGCTTATCAAAAGAAAACATCAATGCAGGTAAGAAGAATTTTATACCCTTTATTCTGTTTTGACAGACTGAAAGAGAAAAAACATGCCTGTGGTGCAAGAGCAATGATTTTGAACAGGTTTATGCTGTGTTAGCTGGCATAACCCATAACCATTCATGTGCCTCTTTTAAGAACGATTTGTTCGTACATGTAAACCATGCACACCACCAAACCCAGCTACATTTCTAGTGTTAGAAAATACTTCATCCATATCAGCTGTTTAAATTAAAACCATTTTTAGTGTACAACTGTATTAATAAAGCTTGCACGGTCTGCTTTCTACCAAATAATTCGCTACTCAGTCCTGAATCTAATCGATTGAAAGATTGCAGCAAATAACAGAAAATTAGAAATCAAACTAAACATCCTGAAACAAAAGAAATTAATCAGAGTAAAGCCTAAAGTGTCTTCAAAAAATTTGGTTTCTGTCCTAAAAAAAAAGATATTTAGTAATTATGCAAAAAACTTATAAGGCCCCAGTACATTCAACCTTTGCTGTAACAAGGGATATTTATAGCAGGTCGATTGCTATTACCTTTGGCAAGAACAAAACCCTTAAGACCCTTTTGCAGTGATAACCTGAATCCCTGTCAGGTGTGAAAACCTGTACACTATTACCTCAACCAATGTCTTAAGCCAATCCCACCACAACCATAATTTACTTATACCCTCTGGACAGCTGTACACGTGAGTAAACTGCAGCTCATCATCAGTCATGTGAAAGACCATGCACATGGATAGCATCCCACCTGATAGACGTTCATCTTACCACATCCAAGATAAAACTCCTAATTAAGGTAATTAAAAGTTAACATTGTATTGTCCCAATACACTAACCCTTTGCTCAGATAGTGACTATATATATGAGCTCAACTGCTGTTACCTTTCATGAGAACGAAACTCTTAAAACCCTTCTGCTCAGAGAACCACTTCTGCTCTTAATACCTATGGATCCTGAACGAAAAATTAATTATCAGCCTCTGGACAACCGTACACATCAGCAATCACGTGATTAAGCAGATTACATCAACAGTCATGTGGTTGTCCACATCCAATGATGGCATACCAACTGATGGCCATTCCATCTGGCCACACCAACGATGGAGTCTGCTAATTAAAGGTAATTAAATATTTACAACCCTTTGTTTAAGGAACCCCATCTACATTAAAGGTAATTAAAATATTAACAGCCGCATTATTCTAAGAATGCACCCATGACATCAGCAGTAACGTGAGCCTAAAATCAGTGCATCATTAATCATGTGAGTGATCACACACATGGGTGGCACCCCTTTGAAACCATCATGGCGTTGCCTTCTTTTTGGGAAACCATCCCCTACACATTTCTTTCCCATTGTATCCCTTATCTAGTAAAAGCTACTTTAGAAAACAAATGATTTCCTCTTTAGCCTTGAATTTCTTAAAATATTTTCAGTTCTTGGCATTTCCGTTGCCTGGCTTGTACATTCTAAAATGAAACAATCTAAAACAACCAAATACTGAAAACACAAATATACATAAATAAAATAACCACTAATCCACTAGTGAATTTTTTGTTTTAATTTACATCTGAAATGAAATGTTTAATTATTAGGACTGATAGGTACTTAAGTTTTCACAATGTGCGTCCATTTGTCTGTGTGTGTGACTGTAAGTCTGTCCCTCTGACTGTTGGTTCTTTAATGTTCAAACGCTTCCGAATTTTGGACTTCCCTTTCCACCAATCGACAACTTAGGCAAAATGACAGCCTGAGTTCATTGGTGGAAAAAAATCAGTTAACTACTTCCTGTTCAAAAACTCATAAATAACACAGGATACCACGTTTTTTACTAGACAATGTCATATATAGATGGCCTAAATACTAATAAATGCATATCTGTTTATGCCATTCCATAGCTAAAATGGAGAGAAGGCTTTTAAATTAAGTGACGACAAGTGATGGTCTTCCTTGGTGATAAAAGTCAGTGTAAATTGGTTCAATGTTACATGTAAATTGTTACTATTGGAAACTTTCAGCGCTAAGATATTGCATGTAACATATTAAACAATTTTTAAGGACGTATTATCAAAGAAAAAAATAAAATTAATAATAGTTGAAATATATTCAAAGATACATGGTTTAGTGGCACTAATACAGGGTGTCTCAGAATTCATGTACAAATTCTAGGGGAGTTAGTATGGGTGAGTCTAAGCAAAAAAGTTCATATGAACATGGGTCCGAATTTGAATAACTGAGATATGAAGAGAAATAAAAATGCCGTCACCAAGATTAACAAGCAATAATTCAGCTTCTGTAAAGCCTTAATTAATGAAACTTAAGGGAATAACTGGTACATATGACTGTGTATACCGTTAAAATTTGATTGAATTCCAACGAGAATTTCCGATTTACACAGTCAAAATTGTAAAAAGTGCTAGTTAGCACTCACAAGTGAGCACGTGTTATAATTTTGTAAGAGCAACTGAAACTTCTTGTTGGAATTCGATCAAATTTTAACGATTTACATAGTCTTTGTACCCTGTTATTCCCCCAAATTTCATTAATGTAGGCTTTAGAGAACTTGAGTTATTAACTTGTTGATCGTGGTGGCAGCATTTTTATTTCTGTTCATATCTCAGTTATTGTTCAAATTCGGACCCATGTTCATATGAACTTTTTTGCTTAGAATCACCCATGCTAACTCCCGTAGAAGTTTGTACAATGAATTCTGAGACACCCTGTATAGTCCGTTAGAAAATTTCAATGCAAATAAATGCCATGTAACATATCAAACAACTTGTAATGACGTTTCATGAAATAATATGTAAAATTAACGATTGTCAAAATTTATTCAATTTTACTTGTTGAAATGGTACCAATTTGATGCAATTCCAAACTTCCAATCTCAACATATAGCATGCAATATACAGGGAGTTTCAAAACGTATAATCCAAATTTCACACACAGATAGCAGGCATGAAAAGTAGCAGATTCTGTTAATACATGAGGGGTCAGAACTCAACCATTGCCAAGGTAACGTTAGAGGGGGAAACATTAATCAGAGTACACATGATTATTATGGAACTGCGAATCCACTGAAGCTTTACAAAAGATGGTCTACACATGAGCCAGCCATGAGCCTCACATGCACGGTATCAGCGCGACATGGACTCCTGTATGCCGACAAAAATTCCGTGCATTTCTCTGATGTCATCTGAAACAACTGCGATTCGAGCTGCCAGACATTCAATGCTTGTCACTGGTCTTTGGTACACAACTTATTTCATGTGGCCTCAAGAAATGAAATCCTTGCCAAAGAACAGCAACCTGTTTGTGTACTGCCATCATTTGCATACTTTATCAGTTGTCATTTGCCCCCCCCCCCCCATTAACCATGCATCTATGCACCCGAGACCGAATGTTTCAGAGGCTTAAATATATGAAATATTATTTAACAAACGATTGCATATGCAGAAAAACACATTTCTTCTTTCAATAACATGGACTCTTTTTTTTCATAAATGTCATATAATAATCACCTAACTTGCATTAATAAATTTATTTATATATAACTAAAAAGACAGTGCTTGCCATAATGGAAGACAAGTGAGCGATCTAACATGCAACTTTAATCTGTTAAAAATAAAATATTTGTATTCAACTGTTCTAAAATCTTTCAATATCTATTAGAATACATTTATGATAACTTTTGTAGAAAGCATTATTACATAAAATGAGAATTTTTTTACATTTCTATAAATCCTCCGATGTAAATCTAAAGCTACTTTCTTTCCATTCGTAAGAAAGACAAGCATCAAAGCGGAGATAGATGCGGTAAACTTAAGCCAGGAAAAGACATTCAAACAATGCATGAAAAAACAGCAAATTTAAATGCTCCAGACATTTTTTCAGTTGGGATTGACAGGTAGTTCAAACTTCAGCACGTGTTTTCGAAGCTATTATTATAGTTGGGTATAGACATGCAATTTTATTTTGAACAATGGACGTTCATGTATATTTTATTCAAAAAAATAAATTTGGTAGACAGTTTAAACTATGACGTTGTAACGCTTTGATTCTAGGCAACGTACAGTACAGTAGAATTAGTGCTTTCCCAATCGAAAGCTAGGTGCTAATTCAAAATATAAAACAATTCTTATATTGATTAGGTAACTCGCAATACATGCTTAATTGCTTAACTACAAGGTAATTGAATACTCCTTAAGCCAGTACTTTGAAAAACAAAACTGTGCTTTATTCTTCTGAATACGGATTCTAGTCATACATATTAACCATATCAACTACTTTACATTTGTTTTCGACAATGTCACTCTTTTTAACTTTTCTCATTACAATCATTACTATCGGCGTAAGACTCCATTATACACTATGTAAACATTGGCGCAATCTTTAAACTCTAGATCCTTAGTGTACTAAATACGACCTTGTCTTCTGTTGATTCAGGTTCATAATACACAGTCTTTGGAAGGTATACGACGACTTTTTCGACACAGTTTCGTTTGAAAACAAAAAAACATTATATTAGAATTTTCCTTAATGTATAATATTCAAAAGCAAAAATTATTAACACATCTGTAAATTATCATCAAAGTTCATCGAAGGTTCACTCAAAATTAGGCGGGCATGCAAAGCTTTCATTTAGAATTACAAAACACCTCAATGACACTAAAGGTTACGTCATCGTTATTACTCTCCAGGTAAGTACTTAAATCTAAATCTCAGATATTCATGGCCTTAATCGTATCTCTTTAAAGCTTATCATCTATTTCTATAGGTTCTCGTCACGATATTCCTTTAGCTAGCGCACAGTCACAATTTAGTCAACGGTTTGACTTCTTGGTCTTAGGGAAGGTAAGTTGTCGGGGGATAACAGGTAAGTCAGAGGGGGGGGGGGGGGACATTTACTCTGGTATCAGGTTAATAATGTTAGTAATGGGTAGGACCGCCGATCAACTACCTACTTCCTAGTTTCTTTCAGAGAATCATCATTTGGATTTCGGTTGAGTTTCGTCGAACGGAACTTTTATCAAGGTTTTGTCAACGTCTCCGAGTTGCTGCGTTGCACCTGGCGTCTTTGTTAGATTCCGGCCCTTCCAAATTTTCCGCGCTGACATTTTGGGCTGGATATCAGCAATCCTATTCAAAAGCCAAAAGGAACACGGCAGAATGTTTTCAATCATAAAGTTTATGGGCCAAATTAACTGTAACCTTACCGGCTTCCCAAATAATGTTCATTGTTTTTGGTAAATCATGATCCTGTCGCAGGGCTTCAATAGCAATCTTCCATCAGGTCGCTCTCTCATTCACCCCATGCCAACGAGCATAATTCCAGAGTTAGGGATGTCCTACAAATTCATTTTTGTTATTTTACCAACTGGATGGCAAAACAATTTAAATTTTTCACAAGGTTATATGTTCTCAGCGCCGGATTGGTTCGCGAAATCCTGTTGATCCTTTTATTTTGGGTCTCATACATTCATGAAGACCGTATCTTAAAGAACATGTCTTTCTTCGCATTCGGCGCCATTCGCCCATCCCATCTCAGCCAAAATCTATTTTTTCTTACCTATAATCGCCCAGAAAAATTCTATCATTCCTTCAACAAAGCCAACAAGGTTCACACCTCACGTGTCCACTGTCCTCAAGCAACAATCGCTTGGATTTCTCCTTGGCTTATTTCAACAATGTAGTTTGCGTCTTGAACAGTATCTTTTCATAGTTTTTATATTTTTGTAACCATTTCCTTTTAATCTTATTTTATTCAATTTCCTATATTTATTTCTGCAGATTGAAGAACAACAACCTCCAAATCGGGACACCTCAAATTCTCGGGATTCTCTGACACTATAACGAAAGTTCATTCCCTGTATGTCTTCGTCATGACCCACAGAAAAGCTCATTTAAAAAAAAAAAAAACACAACAAAATTTCCGCGCGCGTTCGAAACTTTTGTCGGTATTACAACGTCATAATTAAGTCAACTGTGGAATGTCTTTGTTCATATCTCTCTGCTCTTATTGGAAATCTCCATTCCTTATAAGGAAATGCTACTATAAGAAGTTGGTTTTAAAGCTCGATGAGTAATACTGCTGGCATCTGTATACGCTTCGTCAGAACCCGCCGTTTTCGACTGGTGGCGCCTCTCGTGATGGTCAATAAAAAGCATTGGCGTGAGCGGCTGCTAAAACCAAAGCAAAACATGCGAGCATTGTCTCTTACATATCAGTCATTAAATAATTATTTTAACTATTTGTTTTAGTTTATTTTATTCTAATAATGGAGGATACCTTGAAAATAATGAGAGTTGGTTTTAATGCAGTAAAATATAAAGCTGATTTCTTTAGTATAACATCAATAAAAAAGGATAAAAAACTACTACAGAGCAACCATATACACGATCTGTATGAGGTCCAACAAGGCAGCTTTAGTACATTTAAAGCTAAGTGTCTTCGAGAGACCAGCATAAGTAAACACCTTATGAAATAACAATTGAGGTAACATATTTCATTTTTCAAAATAATGGCTTAATAATATTTATAGGATAAAAATGTGAAGGTGCCTTGCTAATGACGATGATATTTTCAAGGTTGATATTGAAAGAAATCTTGTTGAAGCCTATTGCAAATGCAAAGCTGGTTTACCTAAAAAATGCAAGCATATTGCTGTCATCCAAGCCATCAACACAGGACGAGTCAATTCCAAGATCACAATTCCACAACAAGGGCTTAAACCGGGTGGAATGAAAGAGGAATTATATGCAAAAGATGAAACAAATGAAAATTTGTTTTCATTGCAGCAATCAAAAACAATTACAGTACACTGCTCAGCTTCTCTCCTCACGCCAAAAGCTTGTTCTCATTCTCATCAGAGGGTGCCAAACGTAGTTCAACTGCAGCGTATACAAGCCAAGGCAGCTCATTGAATTTTTTATTTTGAATCACATTCTGGAAATTTGGATTCTTTTTTGTTTTACAAACACATTTTTTTTTTTGCACATTTGTCATAATAAATTTGGTGTTTGATTCATTTGACTATCCCATTCTCTCTATTTTGTAAAATTTTCACATTTTATTAGGTTTCCAGATTCAAAGTTTAAATAGATTATTATTTACTAGCAGAGGACCCGACATTGCCTAGGTTAATTACACTTGTAGGTAAACAGAACTTTCTCAAGAAGTTAAACTATAACTCCAAATTGTTTAAATAATAACTCAATGAATTTAACACAGAGAGAGGGGACTATCCATTTTATTACAATAATTTTTACTATAATATTTTTGAATGAAATTTATTCATCATTAAAAATGCAAAATGAATATTTAATAAGCAATGAATATATATTTCATAATGAAAATAGTAAGCACCAGGTTGTCAATATTTTATAAAAATTTTACCTATCAATTTCTTTTTTACATCTGAAGTCTTTAATAAAAATGCTTATTTTTTATTTAGTTATATCTGGGTTAAAATGTTAAATAAAAAAAGATTACTTGACAAAGAATACTAGACTCTTTATACTCGAATAGATTATTATATGTAACTTATATATTCCACTTGTTGTACGCATTTGCGAGTTTGAGACCTTTTTGGACGAGCTGTCTGATTTCTTCCTCCATACAATGTCGAAGGTTGTCATAGTAGGTGACTTTAATTTCTCTGATTGTGGTGATATGAATGTTCTTTTCTTCCAAGATAAGCAAAGAAGTTTTATTGCTGCGAGCTGGCTTGCTGAGCTTGGTTTAGCTGAGTTAAACAATGTCTGTAATAAATATGGTGATATTGAGTTGATATTTTCTGGAACGTGATCATTGCTACCATTAATGGCGCGATTTCAAAGGTATAGTCGTAGAAGCGACCGTAGACCTAGCGTTAACCGTCATTCTCCTGTTTCTTCCTTTTCTTTTTGGGTCTCGGCGTGTACTAAAGAAGCCTGGCATGATAAACAATAATTTCATAAAACGTTTAAACGTTTTGCTGATCCTTGTAATTGTGCGAAGTTTTCTCAGGCTAGGCATCTGTTTAAAAACCATTGGCATGCTGATAGGAGGGCGTATTTTACATCCCTGGAATCTCTTATTTGCTCGAACCCCAAAGCGTTTTGGGCTACGTCAAGAAAGCTGCTGGGTTTGAGTGGTCATAGGACCTCGCTAGCTGATGACGAGGATGCCGTCAAAATTGCCCGTTCCATTGCTAATTCCATGGATAATGACACATTTCTTCCTGTTGATGTTTCCAATCTCCAAGCATGCTGGCATCAGGTTAAATCGAAGTTTTCTTTTCCGGTGTTGTCCGAGCGTCAGATTCTGGAACGTGCGAAAAGGCTGTCCGCCTCTAGGCTTTGTACTGTCTCCAATAAACCGGACTTTATATATAAGGGCTGTCTGCCTGGCCTGTAGTTTAGTCCGCTTATGCATTTGTTTTCCACTTCCCTGGCCACTGGTCGATATCCTTCCAAAAATAGTAGTTCATCCACCTAGAAATCATTTAGACCAATTACTACCATTTCATAAACTTTTTGAGTCTCTTGATTTTGATCAACTGTCAAACTATGTCGAACCGTTTCTACCAGACGAACAACATGGCTTCAGAATCAACAGAAGCAGTCACTGAGCTATCAATTTTTACCCATTTTTTGACGCGTAAGCTAGACGAGCGCGTTCAAGGCCATGCTCTGTTTTTAGATTTTTCTAAAGCCTTCGATAAAGTTAATATCCTGTTGTTGATCGAGAAATTGGAATTTATAGGTTTATTGGCAAAGCCTCTCGACTGGTTTCGCTCGATGTTGAGCGGACGTAGTTTTAATCTGCGATATCCTAAGCATTCTAATATGGTTTTTTCCATTAAAATTGGAGTCCCTCAAGGTTCTCCCCTCGGTCCGCTGCTATTTAACATCTTTGTCGCGGACCTGCTTTCTACCGTTAAGGATCATAAGGATAGAATTAATTTTCTTTCCTTATGATGTTAACTTGTTTCTTGATATTAAGAGGTGGAGAGATTGTTTTAGACTTAAGTTCGCCTTTTCATCTGTGCATCATTGGGTATATTCTAAAGCTTTGATCTTGAATCCTGATAAGTCAATTGTTGTTTCTTTTAATCCCTCTACAGCACCTTTTATATTTCATTACCGTCTTCAGAATAATGTACTTATAAAAGCCAAGTCGGTTAAACATCTCGGTGTCATATTGTCACATAACCTTTCATTTAACAAGCACATGAGCTCTTTGTATTTAATCATCTCTCGCCGCCTGCGGCTTATATTAAGTGCTTCCGCTTTTTTTTACTGACTCCAGGACACTCCATATTCTGTTCAAGGCTTTTATTATTCCTAAGATTATCTATTGCGTCTGGATCTGGTTTGAGGGGAAATTTCCAAATCCTCAACAAGATTCAGCACAAATGCATTAGTCTTGATTCTTTTATAAGGAAACACAAATACATAGTGTGTTCTGTTTTTTTATACTTATTTTTCACCTTTATTTTTCATTTTTTTTCTTTCTTTTTTTCATTATTTTCTCGTTATATGTCTTCTTCATTAACCCTATTTTGGGCCTCGGCCTGTTGGGGGCAACACAGGGCATCTCCCTCTGGACTATTCCAAAGGGGCTTTCCCTGTCGTTGTTACAATTATTATTATTATTATTACTAAAGTAGTTCAATTTTTTTAAGTTAATCAATTCAAAATATAACCCAAAACTAAAAAGAAATGTATAAAATTTCACATGCTTTTGAATAGATGTCATTGCAAGATTAATTTATTTAAAACATAGAATCTTTATTATAAAAGCTGAATGTTTAAATGTACATTAGCACAGCCTCAGCTGTAAAATTACACGTGTCTTAATATCTTTCATTCATTAAAAAAAGGAGGAGGATTTTCAATGTGATTTATTACATGGGAAAAGATGCCATGGACGGCAACTGACAAGAAATGACGTTATAGTGCCAAATTTGAATCACTGAAGTCTCTGCATTGGGGCAAAAAAATCATAGCGTTTATAAAAATTAGAATATTTTTATTTTCTTTAGAATTCGTATAAAACATTCAATTATTCAGGTTTTCGAGTTAAGTTGCTGATTGAGAATATTTTTAGTTTTTTTGATAAAAAATCTTGAAAAAAATTAATGTTATAATTCAAACTAATTGTTTGTATTTTTAAAATATTTCCTAAATTTTATATACATGTAACGGACTTACAAATGATTCAACACCCTGAATATCCTCAACATTAATGCATAATATATAAAAAAATTATTGCTGTATCTAGGATTCCTTTTAAGAAAAAAAAATTCAAATAATTTATATAATTATAGTGAACAATAGGGAAAATTTTATAGGAAGTAAAGGGTAAACTTGATAATGGTTGAGTCTCGACCCCTAATGTATTAAGAGAATCTGCTCACCTTCATGCCTCTCATCTGTGTGTGAAGTTTGGATTATACCCTGTATAAACAACTTGTAATGATGCATCATGATTGAATATTTCATAAAATATTGATAGTCGAAATTTATTTTTTCAATAGTATTTTGTTTAGGGTAACCATTTTGACCCATTAGAAACTTTCAATGCTAAGATATGGAGGTAATTAATCAAACAACTTTTAATGACGTGTCATAAATGAATATGATGAAAAATTAATGATTGTCTTAATTGATTCAAAGATACGTGTTTTAGTTTAATCATTATGGTGCATTGGAAAATTTATAGCTAAGTTTTGGCAAGTAACAGATAAATTTACTTGGAATAATGTGTCATCAATAATTATCAGGTGAAATTAACGATAGTAGAAGTTTGCTCAAAGGTAAGTGATATTAATTTTTTCAATGCCGTCACGACGTAAAAATTTTAGCCATAGCTGATTTTTGGTTTGGACATGGACGAGCTGGAGCTCGACGAATAGTTGGCCTGATATGTGTGTGTTACTGCCGAAGAACCAACTTGGTTCAAATAAAGACATGAAGTTGTTTACGATAGTAACCGACGAGTAAAGAAAATTTTAGCTACCTTACTGAAATGTTCAAGGAATAAAAATGTTTGGTAGATGGCTGGTTGAGGAATACTTTCTTCGACCAAACAAAATAGAATATAAATGATATGAAAGAACTGGTAATGTTTAAGTTAAGTTAGAAAATTGTTAGGTCAAGAAATCTAACCTCTGTCAACATCTTTTCTGGAGTTGCTTTTTCCTCTAGTGACTGATCTTTTAGGGTGCTGAAGCAAACAATAAATCTTTAACAAAGAGTGGTACCTTTACCAGATTTTAGGAATTAGGAAACATAGCTACACTTTTTGAAACTGTGGTCGCCATCTTTAAATTCGTATATGTTTTATTTGGATTTGGTCAAACGAATTATTTCTCAAGCCAAAACATTTTTATACTGTAAACAATTCCATAAGGTATGTATAACTTTATATACTTATCAGTTCCCTTCTTCTCCTTACGTGAACCAAGTCAGATTTTACAATCATATTAAGCCAGCCATCTATCAAGCTCTGGTTCATCCACATCCAAGCCAAGGGTTTGCTAACCCAAAAAAATTAACATCTGCATAACGAAAAATTTACCACTGTTTACCACATATTGCGACAACAAACAAGTCAAAATTGTTTATCTCTGCGTATGTATCATCCACTGAACAACAGTGTTAAAAGGTTCTTTCATTCATTCCGATCTCAGAGGTTTTCCACGTCGCTCTAATAATTTTAAAAAATCTGGCGTTAACCACAATCTGGACTTAAATACTTGGATCACCCTCTTTAGCCAGTCAAAACGAACAAACACATGCATCGTCCAAGGTGAAAACCTGCTTTCAATTACAGTCACGAACCACACAAAATACAAAACTAGACTTTCCATTGTTTAGTGTAACCAAAAGTTAACTGATATCGATTAATATGTCAAACTACTTGTAATAATATGCCATGATTGAATATAACGTAAAATATTTGCCAATCAAAATGGGTTCAATGGTAGGTGTTATAATAGTACCATTATGGTACCATTGGAAGCTTTCAACACTAAGATATATAAATAAAGGAAAAAACAGAAAACACTACTCCAATAGAAAAATTTTACTGACTCAGATGTACATTTCGGATTTCAAAAATCCATCATCAGTGTTTGAAATCCGAAATGTACATCTGAGTCAGTAAAATTTTTCTATGTGGAGTAGTGTTTTCTGTTTTTTCC
>JAHWFO010107916.1:398841-449037 GCA_023313115.1 Rhysida immarginata
AACCTAACCCTAATCTAACCAAAACCCAACCTAACCTCAACCTAACATAACCTGACTTAACCAAACCTATACAAACCAAACCCATACCTAATCTAACCTACCCTCCATACTAAACAGACACACACCATGCTGTTTGCTTACAGGTTTACTTCCGTCCAGCCGGATACGGTTGACTAATGGTTCGCGTTTTGTTGTAATCACTCGCTGCGAGCACCATGTTTTGAAATGCGAATCACTTAACTTGATTAACCTAACTACAACATCCATATCATAATATCATAACCAATTTTCTCGCTGCTGCAGGCAAATTATGCATTAAACATAAATTTTTGATTATTCTAAGCATAAACAGTTATTTCCCAGATTGGAAATTCCAGTCGACAATGCTAACTTCAGCATTCTTTGCCATTTATGAGGAATAAAAAATTTTATTCAGGTTGCATTTTTTGAATCATAGTAATTAATTTTTTAAGGATCACATCGAACCCGACTGAGGTATGCCATGTAGCACTTTAATGCAGCCCGCAAACTGGCATATTACGGAAATATCTAAACTGTTTTTTCGGAGTTTCACTCCCCGGACGCCACACGCTTGACCTAATCCGCCCCACCCTCTTGAAGAGAGGCTGATGCCACCACCATCAACAATTTTGCAGGCCTTCCCTTAGGACAAAAAACTAAAATGTACTACAAAAACACAACATGAATAAAAGTTTAAATTTTTTCTTCTGGTTGGTGCGGACTTTTTAGAGTTTGAGTGCTCCCAGCTTCCCCCACACACAGGCTTCTACACATAAGAATGCCATTCACACTCCCAAATTACGTCGATTTTTGAAAATTCTTTTCATTTATCGGCTGTGCGCGCCAACTGACGGGAAAATTTGTAATCACATTGTTGAAATGCTTTTAAGTTTAATTAACACCATTTGCTCTCAGCGAGTTGAGAGCTCAGTGGTAAAGACGTTGATTGTTAACCAAAACATCTAACTATCCCAGGATCGAATCCCATCGCCGGAGAAAGAAATTAAAGAACCAAAAACATCGGTAAGTAATTTAAGATAAATAAAAAAATATAATATAAGTGGAAAATAGAGCAAGGACAGCAAGAGAGAGAAGCGTAGAGAAGGAGGGGAGAAAAAGAGAGATAGCCAAAAGAAAGACAAAAAAATTTTTTTCTGCCAAACTTTTAAGGTTACGCCCACACTTTTAAGATTACCACCCCCCAAAAAAAACCAAGACCCTGTTTTTCTCAATCCCCTTCAAAATAGTCGCCCACTTTTGAAATCCTGGCTGTAGATGGCGCAACTGTTCGATTCTGAGAAAACGCAAGAACAATAATCGCATTTGTTACGCAACAAGAGAGCTTGCGAATATTAAACAGCGATCACATAAAAATCCGGAAAATGTGATTATTTGAAGACTATTATTAAATTTACCACACAAAATGGTTATTATACATAATCACCGGCTACTATATATAATTCCCGGATTCATCACATTTACCTTAGCATATACAAAGAATAAAAAATCTCACATTCTCATAATATATCCTGCAAATATTAAAAAATCTGAAAATAAACCTAGCCAAAATTAAATAGCCGATAGAACTAATTGATATAACTTATACAGAAGCATTCAAAAACAAAGCAAGAAAAAACACAAGTCAATACGAACAATACCAAAGATATTCAATGCAATACGATAACAAAACCTTTTACAAAGAGAAAAAAATACTAGTACAGATACCAAATATTAAAATCATACCAGAAATAACAAACAACATAACTAATACATTAATAACAACCACCAATGGTCAAAAGAAAAACAAAATTTCTAATTTCAAAGACGTATGCCAAAATAATAATGAAAAATGGAGCATCACTAACATAATATATCAAATCCCATGTGCCAACTGTCAACACATTTACAAAGGTCAAAAAAAAAAGACTATTAATAACATGAGCACTTAGAAACAAGGATAAAAACAATCATCTTGTTAAACACTGTATTTGCCAAAGTCATAAATCAGACTGGAACAAAGTCAAACTCATTGGTAAAGAAATAAATTATAAAAAAGACTGATAAAAGTAAAGTTCAACATTGAATGAAAACAATATAGCCAAACCATCTATGGAAATTAATAATAAATGGAAATTACTACAAAAAATAAAAATATCAAAAATAAAAAAATAAAAAATAAAAGTTAATACACATAATCCAGACAATAACACTCCTCTTAGTCTGAACAACCCAATACCACTACCCTGTTCATGACAATCATAAGAATACCAAAATCTTCTCAATTTTAATATCACACATTGTTTTGATTTCTTTGTTTTATTGTGTCTTAAATTATATTCTTCTAACTGAAATATCATTCAAAAATTTTATAAACTTAAGATGGGATAAAAATCCCGAATACGTTTCTCATAATTCATTCCAATTTTGTTATCAACGTGTTACTGATCATCAGATTTCATATAGACCTTTTTCTCTTGTTTACAGTGTTCCTTTCTGTGTTTTCATGTAGAATTTCTTCACAAGACATTTACAGCTACATAAGCTCCACAAGAACATGATTTCATCTGTGTTTAGACTTCAATGTTTGTATTTCGCCACCTCAGGATGACTTTCTAAACTGTTTTCATTATTTATTTTATTTCTTTTTCCTTGAATTAAAATGGAGCTATCATATTTTAATTTAAATTTATAATAAATTCACTCTAAACTCTCCTTCTCAATTAGCTGTGTGATTGTTACTATAACTGGGGAATGAGGAAGGCGGTAAATAGGCAAATGGGTTCGAAATGGACAATGTGTGACTAAATTCTAATCTTTATCAATTTAATAGGATTTATAATAATGGTGGGAGGTGGGTGGTCACATTACACTGCTAACAAGAGAATTTGCTTATCAGCATCATAGCAAATTTTCCAAAATTACAAGTCTGTGGGAGGTTCATCAGATGATGCCTTCGCACATCGCCGCTATGTTGTCTTCGCCGAAAATCCTGAAATGTTCACTCTTCACCTACCTCTGGTTCACTTTAACTTAAAAGTCCCAAAACCAACGTTTTATTAAAAATAAGAACAGCACCAAAGTTTATATCATATAAGTTCATTAATTAATGTTTATATTAAATTCTTTTGGCTTTAAAATGTAAACCATAAAAATTTTAGAGACTGGAAAGACTATCAGGCATTTAAAACATTCATTATGAAAATGGTTAGCTAATATTTTGGATAATATGTTAAAAGTATTATTGATTAAAAAGGTATCATCCATCGCAATTGGTCATTAGTTATATCAAAATACTAGTATTTAAATTCACTATGGCAAAAATTGTAGTACTAATTTTAGGTCTACTAAAGTATCACTGAGAAAGAATCATCTATATTTTTAAAAGTTTACTACTTGTCTCTGATGGGGCATTGTTTCATTATGAACATAGCCTCTATGATCGTTTCATAAATACCAACTATGATATTGCTTCATAATATTATTCAATCACGCACCATTATCATTTTGGAACACTTCTCCATGCCACACTCTTTGACATTTCAATAACTGTTCTGATTTAGTATCCTGACTGACATTTCTAACTATACGAAACGTTTTCGTCTTTACACATTCGGCTTTTACACTAAAAATCGACAATGGCCCCTCTAACACATTTTCTAAAATTGACACTTACTTTTAAACTTTAGCACTTAACACTATGAATTCCTTCCATATGTAGAGGAGATAGCTCATTGAGGGATGGGATAATCTCTAGTTCTGTCCCTCTTCTGATAAAAGATCTAAAAACATTTGCTCATTTGTTCTTTTCTTTCTCCTTCTACAATCCGCCTTAACATATGATTTTACTGACAACTCACTTTAACTTACTGACTTTAACACGAATGTCAATTGCATTCTATAATCTGTAGTTCTAAACACTCATGTTAAAGTTGACTCATAACTTTTCTTGCTAGAGTGAAGATTCTAGGGCCTACCAACGAACGTCTTTCACCACTTGGGGCCTCCAAGGGAAACAAGAAGTTACTCTGGCTACGGAGATACCTAAACACTCCAAAATGTTTAAAATGGCGATTCCTCTCTCTAAAAAGGGCTACTCAAATATCACGAAAAATTTTAACGCCTGTTCAACTCTGATCTTAAAAACAAGAACATAAATTCTGCTTTGCTCCGCACCTGACTTTAAATTTCTTCATATCATTACTACCGGCAATTTAGAATAAAGGTCGAATCTCATTTTACACATTGCTTTACATCCCTTTCAATGATAATACAATAATAGTAACTAATCTAAATTGTTAAATCTAATTTTAAAATTCACACAATGGTTTATCTGCAAATAATCGCTCTTAATCTGAAATTTTAAATGATTTTAAATGCCCTAAAATCACACGCTTTCGTTATTTTTATTGATGCACTTACACTAGCTACCCATTCCTGCCTCTCTCTGAACTTGATCAAGTGCGTCATCCAACAAAAATTGAATAACCTATCCTAATTTGAGAAGATTTCACTTATGTAACTAATAACACCACTAACCAATTAAGTTTTTACAGCATGACCCTTTGTAAGTGATAAACACTTAAGAACAAAATTCCAGTATGCGATTTCCTTTATTTGAATAGTAACACTTTCTAATCTGTCAATAGATTTTTTTTAACATTTTTCTCGGAATTTTTGTACGCACATACGTTCTATTAGGGGAAAGAGAAAAAAATTATTTTTCAAACGCTAAGCGTTCATTCTATCTGTCACTCGCCGGACTCAAGAGAATGGATTCCAAATGGCAACATGAACTTTAACAAAAACAACCTTCTCGAGCTCCTCTCCGAGTGTCGTGCTAATTTAATTCACCAAAAAAAAGATTTTTTAAAGATTATTGAGAACATTGAAGTAACAAGCCTCACGCCTTTTGAAACATGGATATTTTGGGTTTCTCAGACAATTTCATGTTTCATTTTCAGACACTGTCACGTTAAATGATTTCTGCAGCAACTGCAGCATTGCAAGTTTTCAACTTTCCTGTCACATTGAACAGGAGAAGGTTGCCTAGTTCTCCTCTCCCTTAAATATCTTATCCTACTATGGCAGTCTTTTTCCAGATGATCTTCTTGGAAACACCATTTACAAGTCGCATTTTTGTTTCAATTAAAAACATAGAGTTTAGATATATGGGTCACTCTGGAACAATAGTAATACCTTATGTTTTTATACGACCTAGTCAAATTTTCATTGCAGTTTTCTTTACTTTATTATACTCTCTAGGAATTTTTATGGTAACTGTTTTTCGAATTTTTCTCTTATAATTATCTCTATCGTTACCTCCATATTCTCTTTGTTCGTCTCCAGCTCCTCTCTATCTGCTTCTGAGGCAATAAGACCACTGCAGCTGGTGCCTGAAGGATATTCTACACTCTTTCGGTTTCTTCTGCTATCTTTACCATTTTATCACAGTCCTATTTTGTATGAATTCCATTCTAGGTTGTATATGAGTTAACAATCCTGCTACAAATGGATTCCTAATATGTTCTATCAAGATTTTTTTCTGCATCTCGCATCTAGCCTCCGCGATTTCTACCGCAATGAGTTTTCTGCCTAGAGCGGCAACACATGTGGCATATTACTGAACCCCTCATTTGGTCTCTGTTTAAGGAGCTCAGGTTTCTTCTGACAAAATCTATCTTTCAAGATAGTTTCTAGCTCTTCATATGTATTGATTAAGCTCATCAATCCACTTACCCTAATTTTATACAATGCATCACCTCTTAACCACAGTCACACCATGTTAAGAATAGTCTTAGCTGTTCAGCTTCATGTTGCCAAAACCTCATCCACCTTCGTCAAAAACTCCTCAATATTTGAAATTCCATCGTAAAATGGTATTTCTTTATGCAATTCGAAATATTCCATATGTGTATCAAGCTGTTGTACTAAACCTTCCATAACGTTATATCTACAATTTACACTTAATTCTAATACCAATCTTATCACAACTCAATATGGGGACAGTTTGCTTACAATTTTTAAGCACATAAGTTAAATATTATTAATCCTAATTGGAAAGTGGTCTTTGGAAGATTTTTTTCACGTCATTACCTTCAATATTGATGATTAAATAGAGAAAAATGGTAAAAAAATTCCACGACCTGGACTCGAACCAGGGATTGTAACCCAAAGGTCCCTAGTTCGAGTCCAGGCCATGGAATTTTCTTTACTATTTTTCTCTATTTATTAATTAATAATCTTATTAATTACAGGGAAAAACTACAACTTCTTGCTCTGTCATTGGAAATGGCACTTATAGATTTGTTATTTACTAAAATTGCAAACAATAGAATATTTTATGCCTAAAATATTGCATAGAACCTAGAACACTCACTCAATGCCTCTTTTTCCGTATCACCAATTTAAAAAAAAATTTTCCCAACTTTTTTGTGCACCTTAGAATAATTTTATATTGTAGGTACCCCTTATGTATTTATCAAACATCTAGATCATATTCATAGCGACACCTGTGACGACCTGGGCTTTGAAGATGGTATTAAATTTTGGAATAATTATTAATAAATTTAAATAAGATTCTAATGGGTCGAATTGAAGAGATCGAATTTCGATCACCCAAAACGCACCTTCCAAACTTGTCTTTGGCTGGGATGAGTGGTAGACTCGGCCTAGGTGTTTCGCCTAAAACTTATAATAAAAGAGCAAGGGGATGTGTACAGCAGTCACAAAAGCAACGCCCATCAAGAGAGGTGTTTTTATAGATACCTTAACGCTCAAAAGCATATTGAAATCTAGAACAACCTAAATATGTATCTTATATAATTAAAACTGACTAAAACTGGTATTTTCCAAAATAATTCAAATGACTTAATTCTAATGCCGGTTGACCCAAAAAAGAGACAGAATCTCCAATTTAACTCTGAATTCATATATCATTCCACATATTATAATTAAACATTTTCTTTAAAAAGGTTAATTTTCAAATGATTACGGTCTAAACAATTCATTCCTGAATAATTAATTTTTGTACGATTAATTTAGTAAACGATTAATTTTTAAACAATTAATTTTGTAAATGATTAATTTTTTAAACAATTAATTTTTAAAGGAATGATTTTTTAAAAGGTTAATTTTGGTGGCCAAAAGAAGATTTTGAGTGAGCAATGGGTTTACATGTTCTTCAAAGAGAAATCCAGTGTAGTAGAGGGTGGAGTGGCTAATCCTGGCTGGTAACCACGTTCCTTACACTAACTCGAGTAGGGGAATAAATTGATAATAATATTTTTCAAAGGTTTTATTCAACCACATAAAATTTAAGACTCAGTACCAAGCATAAACTTAAGCGAAGAATTAAATTCATCTTTCGTTCGCGAATTCTTCTCTTGCTTCCTTCTGACGGAGGGCTTAAAGACAAAAACGAACACTCTGATGGCAGAGGCGCGATTTTTCAACAAAAAGAAAGATTTTGGAAAAACAAAACATGACTCCAACTTAAGTTTCTTCCACGTAAATCAGTCATCATTGGTCCGGGACGGGGCAGGTATCCGCGCAAATGCTCTCACTGGTTCACGATGGAATATCAAGGGATTCCAAAGTCTCAGAGTGAGAGAGGGAAAGTGTTTTTCTCACTCTGGAGAAACGAAAGTTATCTTCCACATGAACCTATACCCTCGTCTGGTGTAACACAACCTGATTCAACACCTGTGCAATCTTCACCGATTGTTTTGCAATATATTATTTTAAAATTTATGATAAATCTATAATAATTTCACTATAAACTGTCTTTCTCAATTAGCTGTGAGATGGTTTCTATAACTGGGGAATGTAGAAGGTAAAAAGGCAAAGGATTTGAAATGGGCAATAGGCAATTAAATTCTAATGTTTATCAATTATTAGAATTTATAATAATGGTTGGAGATGGGTCACCACAGGATAGTATTTTCTATACAATTGTTTTATGAAATGAAAACGACATGTATATTTATTATTTGTTTCGTCTATTGTAAGTTTTCCTGGAGAAAATCTGGTAATTCCGACAATTTGATATTTTAGATGAATTTGACATTATTTTGAATGTTTCTAAAATCCTTTGGCCAAGCAATTTTAATTCTGAACAAAAGACAGCAGTTGATCATTTGCCCTTGATTAGGTGTATGTCGAATTACCATCACTATCTGTGGAAAATTTTAATTTTCCCTTTTTTCTGCACATGGTAAAACAAGTGTGAATTCTGAATGCTTTTGACATTATCTCCTCATGCATACAATCACATTTATCTATCTTTTCAATTTATATCATTGTATTCTTATGTAAGAGGAAATGGATTTTGGAAAAACCTATGTACTCAAGTTATGCTACTCTAATTCTCACAACAATCAACCTTCTTGACGTTCAAAAACATAGATCTACCTGAATTTACAATAAAAATTTTTGTATGAAATAAATTAGAATAATAACAAAACTTACGATCAGCGATGGTTTTCATAGCATAGTATAGTGGGTTTCGAAGGACATCACTTTCATGGGCCAAACATGCTGGGGTTACAGCTCCCCAAACATTTACTATAAAAGAAACCTTCAGCAAGGCGATGCCTGTACCATCCTCGTCGATTTCGTATGTTTTCAACCAAAGTATTTTTCCTTCAATTTGTGGTGAACCTGCCAAAACTTGCATCAATTCAACGTCATGGACACTGAAAAAAATATATATAGATTATCAATTGAATATACATACCAAGAGCTAATAGCAAGATAATATGCTTCCACTATTAAATATGCTAACCAAAAAAATAAGCCTTTATCGGGAAAAACGCCACAGCAGAAAAATAATCATAAAGATATAGAACGTTCTATAGCTATACACTTGCTGAAAAAATAGCAGAAAAAACTCATAAACCTACTGAATCAAGAAGCAGATCTCGAACAAAAGCCGAAACTGGAAGTACATTTTTACTGCAACAAATGAATATGTAATATTAAAACCAACAGTTAATAAAAAACTTCTACCGATCATCATAGATCATCATGGATCACCATTGTATAATAATATCAGAAAGTTGAAGGTAGTGCAGGTTACTTATCAGTAATTTGATATCAATGCAATCAAAAGCATTCGAGAAGTCAAGATATAATGCAACCACTTGCCGCCAACAATCATAACGAAATGCAAATAAACAGACGTGATAGTTTGTTTAGAACGCATAGGTCGAAAGCCATGCTGAGACATTGAGAGATAAGCGTCAATAAACAGAGCGATCCACGCACTGACAAGAGTTTCCAACAATTTGGTGGGAAAACGGATATGAATAATCGGTCTAAAAGAAATATTAGCTCTAAACTCCCCTTTCTTGGGAATATGTTGAATGGCCACAATTTTCCAACCATCAGGATATGTTCTGCATCCCAGAGAAATATTAAAAAGATAAATAAGGGGTTTAGTCAGTGCTGCTATTGCTTTGGTTTGGTTTGTTGGTATTAAAATCCTTTTCAACTACTATGGTCATATCAGGATGGCATCAGAGAGGCCACAGAGTTTGCCTCACAAGGCTTCTGTTACGTACGGCCGGCAAAGGACTACACGAGATCAATGGTTTAACTTCCCGTTTAAAGGAAGTCCGTGATCTCAGATTTCCCCCTGAAAATTCCTAGTACTTTTCAGACGGGATGGAACCTGCGTACTCGGCATTCAGAGGCGATCACGCAAGCACTGAGCCACTATGGTCTATGTGCTTCTATACAGCCCTAGAAAATAAAGTCGGGAATGCCTTAGAAATCTAAATATTCTTGGCTCTATCTAATAAAGGATGTGAAGACAGAGGCTGCCAAAGTAACGGTGCGGCAATCATTTTCCAACAGTCGTTCAGATGAACTTCATTTGCTACCAATACAGAAGCGTTATTGATGGTGGCTGGAAAGTGACCTGCAATATCATCCAGTCTATCAGGAGGATGATTGTTACAAAATTCTTCACGTTAGAATTCTGCAGTCTGCAAGCCATATCCCAAATACCAGTCTTGTTGGACTTTACCAAAAAACTGAGTTAAGATAGCCTGTATGATTTGCGCTCCAACTATGTTTAATAGCGAATTCCACTCAACGCTCTAGGGGAGAGCAAGAGTAGCACAAATCACTGCTCCCCTTGAGAGGAAGCAAAATTGCTCGTCAAGTGGAACAATCATATTGCTCCAGATGAGAGTAACAAGGAAGACCAGTTATGATGAGTTTCAATTTAAATTAGTAAACTTCTACCTCAAACTCTCAATGCATTCCTACAATATCCATAATTTTTCCAGCCAAACTACTTGCCGGACTCTCAGCATGGCTTTTGGAAACATCGTTCCACTCAGACTAATCTTGCGACTTTGACTCAGACTCTCTCGCTCCATTTAGATCGCAGGGATCAGGTTGACGTGATTTACTTGGATTTCTCAAAAGCCTTTGATCACGTCAACATTGAACTGTTAATTCACAAACTAAACTTCATTGGTCTTTCTAATACTTTATGCAGTTGGTTTAATTCGCTGCTCACTGATCGTTGTTTTTTGCTCCGTGCCTGTGGCTTGGAAACTGGTCCTTATAAGATCCGTAGTGGAGTCCCCCAGGGCTCCCCGCTAGGTCCTATTTTGTTTAATGTTTTTATTGCGGACTTACCTTAAGCAGTTTCATCGAAGCGTATTGGTTTCTTACTTTATGCTTACGATGTCAAAATCTTTTGTCGTATTTCCTGCTGGAATGATTGTGCTCTTTTACAGACAGCTTTGAGTGACATCTATGATTGGGCATCGGAAAAAGGACTAGCCCTTAATCCCGATAAATCCTATGTGATATCTTTTACTAGGAAATTCTCTTCTTATTATTTTGATTACCTTTTGTAAAATAATATTATTGAAAGAAAGACTTCAGCTGTCGATCTCGGTATTATATTCACGAAGAGCCTTTCATTTGCTGAACATATTGATTCACAAACACGTGACATTTGTCGGAGACTAGGTACTTTGAAAAGGCTAACCAACTTTTTTGATAAACCCCTGTCTTTTCTCTGTCTGTTTAAGAGCATTGTTCTTGCGAAACTACTGTACTGTATCTGGATATGGTACAGTACTCCTACGCAGAAGATGCTCTTTCTGTAGAATAAATTGATTAACTTTAAGCGTTTATTTTGGCGAAGTTTCCTACGTGTAAAGTAAATGATCATTTTCACAAAACTTCTGATATTTTTAATATAATAAAAAATGTCTTCTTTAATATTTTTATGGGGATCTTACACAACCGTATAAGTGTCAGATACATCTCCACTTTTCTTCAGTATCGTTCAGTGCGCCCTCTTCATACTAATAAAAACTTAATGATGAAATACAAGTGGAGGACGCATATTTCGGATGTCAATCTTTTGGTCAAATTATTAATTAATTCTTATAATAATTCTCAATTTTTAGACATTAATCTTGATACTATATCAACATAGATACATTTTTTTGTAAACATTTATGGTTTTGTTTACATTCCTGTTGTCTCTGCTTGTAATTTAGATAAAATGTTATTAATCATTTTTACTTTATTATTTTTTCTATCTAGTTTTACATCTTTCATTTCTGAGTTTTTAATTTCGTAATTATGTGTACGTCTTTATCCTTGTTTTTTTTTTTTATTTGTTGCTAATGTGATTTTCATTAACCCCGTTTTTGGGCAGTTTGCCTGTAGGGGGACAACATGGGGCTTTACCCTCCGGATTATCTGGTGAGGTATTCCCTCACTGTTGTTACAAATATATAAATATATAAATATGATGTACAAAGAACAAACTTCCTGTAATATTGAAACAAGATTCGAAGAACACATGAGATATGGTAGAAGGAATCAGTCATCCATAGCCAAACACTCTAGATACCGGGCATGAATTCTTATTAAACAATGTAAAACTTTTTGAGTCAATAAACAAGAAACACCTTCTGGACGCCTTCGAAAGCTTAGCCATTCAAAAAAACAGATAAAAAATTATTAATCAACTTAGATAGTGGCCCTATTAGCGAATCACCATTGATCAAATGGGCGACGTACTTACCCAATCAATAAATTTCAGTTGAATCTTTTTGTCTTGATTGACTTCTGTCCGTTGTAGACACTCAGCATGTTCTATTCCGAGTCAGTTCTCTCAAGTTGCCTGAGGGGCTCCTTGGCTGCTGAATGATGAAAGCCTAGCTTTCGAAAAGCGCTTACAGACTCAGGTTGTATTTTTTTCATTTTATTTTCGGTCTTTTTCTTTTTATGTTTGTTCAATTCCTGTTTCGTTATGGAAAAAGAGTTTTATTTTATTCTTAAGTTAATCATTTGCATTATCCACATAAGAATTTTAGACAATTTAATTATTATTATTATTAATATTATTATTGTTTCTTGCTAGGCTGTTGGAGACTTAGTTGCTGACCAACTTTCTCAACACGTTGACGCTCATCTTCCAGATGCACAGCACGGTTTTCGATCACAGAGAAGCACACAGACTAATCTCGCCATATTTTTGCACCATATTACCCATTGTCAGGTCGATTCACTATATTTGGACTTCTCAAAAGCGTTCGACAAAGTTAGTATCCCTTTGTTGCTGTTTAAACTGGATTGGACTTGATGGCCAATGACTGGTTCAATGATATGCTCACAGGTCGGGCTTTCAGACTAAGAAATCAGGATTATTTTTGTCCTCTTTTTTATATCAAAAGTGGTGTGCTGCAGGGGTCTCCTCTGGGCCCTTTATTGTTTAACATTTTTCTTGCTGATCTTGCATATGTTTTAACTGTTTCCCATACTAAAATCATTTTTTATGCTGATGATGTTAAGCTTTTCCGGACCATTAACGACTGGTCCTTATGCCACAAGTTGCAGGTCATGCTAAAACGAATAAATCATTGGGCCTGCTGTAATGGGCTTGAACTGAATACGTCCAAGTCATTTGTGATGTCCTTTAGTCATTCCACTGTACCGTTTATGTTTAGCTATGTTATTAATGGTACTCCCTTGCTTAGAACTAATACTTTGAAGGATTTACGAGTGGTTATGTCACAAAATCGTTCCTTTTCTGAGCATGTAAATCAAGTATATCTGGATATTTCACGTCGCATCGGCATGTTGAAGAGGTCCATTCAGTTGTTTACAGAGGCAAAAACTTTTTTGCTTCAGTTTAAGACTTTTGTGATTCCTAAAATTGTCTATTGCGCGTGGATCTGGTTTGGGGGGCATCAACAAGTTTTACATAAAATACAATGTAAATGCCTTAATTTTAAAGCTTTCATAATAAAGAACTTTGGCAATCAGCTACCGTTGACGTCCGCCCAATTTCTCAACATTTTTAACATGGCACGTATTATTAGTATTTCACTTTTGAACATTCTTGTTGGTATTTTTCACGCTAAGTTGAGCATAGGTTCTTTAGTGAATGATTTTCACTTTCAGAGTATTAGATTGACGCGTAGGGGCTTCAATGTACATACTTCTCAGGGGAAAATCCTGAGATCACAAACTTCTTTCGGGAAGCAAAGTAAAGCCGTTAGTCCTGTGTAGTCATTTGCTGGCTGCACATTAAAGAATCCTTGCGAGGCAAAATTTGCAGCCCCTATAATGCTATCCTGAAATGACCATAGCAGTTGAAAATGACGTTAATATCAAAAAACCCAACCAACCTTGTACATATTCACATCACTCAGTTTCTTAATTGTATACATTATTATTCGAGAAGTCTGTTTTGTTAGGTAAATGCAAAGCATGGCAATGATCATTCATTCGCATTTAATGGTGGATATTAGGTGGATGAGTAATAAGTAATGAATTTTAAAAGGGTGACTGTCAAAGAACCAAGCACGGCGACCTCAGGTCTATTGTAATATCCTCAATCATCATGAAAGAATGATTATGAACTGGACAAACACAAACATCCATGCCCTTGGCAGGATTTGAACCCACAACTCACTGGTGTTGAGAGTAAAAAGACCTGTAATATTAGGTGGATATCTGGTATTGTAGTTATCAATATTTTATTTATTAGGTATAAACTAAGTTATTTTAGTTATTAGTATATTATTAGTTGTAAATTATTTTCAATTATTTTTATCCCAAAGTCTACTTTATGATTTTGTGTGGATGGTTAATTATGTAGCAACTGTGGTTTTTATGATCTTGCCCTCACGCCTAATTTTTACCTCGATCGCAGGAAGATATGCCATTTATTTGTTAGCAAATTATAATTTTTGTTATTTTTGTTGCTTACAGTTTTATACTCTTGCAACTTCTTCTCTGCTCAACATCTCCGGTGCAGCCATGGTACCTGATCGATATACCTACTAGTGGGTTGTTTCCTTAAGTTGATCTCCCGCAAGTTTAGCTCTCTGCTGAAGTTGAAATTGGAGGATCTATGGCACGTGTTTGTTTCACATCCCATTCACGTTAACTTTGTCATTTTCCCACGACTGTCTTTTGTGTGCTTCATCACGTAAGGTTTACCATTGAAATAATGCTGCAAGAAGATGTTCATTTTTTATGTTAGCCAAGTGAATGGTCTCCTTCCCAGCAGGAGTGATTAAACAAAAACCATGTCTCACTGAGCGTGCAATATGTGCAGTTTTTTTAAAGTTCTCCTTTTCTTTGAATTTCTACTCGAAATTCTTCTTTTGCTGATTTCCATTACTTACACAGGTATATATGTGTGCTTAATTTTTGTATATGTTTGTGTATATACATATTTGCAAGTTTTATGTAAACTTCTATTTCTTGCTTCTTGTATTTTATTTACCTGCCATTGCTGCCACAATGCTTGTTTACATTATGAATTGTAATCAATAATGATGTTGTTTAATCCAAACCACATTCCATTTTTTTAATCCTCTGAACACTGGTAGCAGAGCATGCTTTTTGGTCCATATAATGCCTTATTACAGCATGGCAGAGTATTACTTTGATGAGGGTCGATCCATCCCCAAACCTACGAGCACCAACTAAAAAAATGGAAATATCGCTTGCTGACATTTCTTGAGACAAACGGTCTGGACAAGTATGTTAATGATAATATTCCTTTACCAACTTCTGAACCAGATAAGTCGATGCTTGCGGCATTACCTGCTGAGCATGGTTAGCAATGTATGTCATCTCCAGGATGATAACCCTTTCACCCTCTGGGAAGTTATTGTTGCAGCTATGCCAGACTGGATTCAGTGAAACAGGCTGAGATCATGCGTTTTCTTTCAGCTATTCATTTTAGTTATTTGGATAACACAAAAGCCTATCATGCGTATGCATTGTAGCTTTGCACAGAGGCAGGTGTCTATCGTTGTGGTTAAATGACAAAATATTGATCTGCCATAGAGTGGCTGGCTTGCCGTCAATGTATACTGCTTTGAGACTTTCTGTGCAAGTTAACTATGCAAGACTTTCAAATGTTCCAACGTCAGCTATGCGTGATAATCAGGGATGATAGTTCGAGTAATCGCCCAGTTAGCGTGGCTTCATGTATGATTTATGCACCTACTTTACCCCCCCCCCCCCTTCATCTTCAGGGGCTCAAAGGACTTTTGAAATAACTTGTTATAATTGCAGAGGTCGAGGACATGTTTGATCTGCTTGTCTCTCTAAGCTCTAGCCAGATCACTTTTGCCCAATGTGCATACCCAATGTCCCAAGCGAAATACTAGCAAACCAGGTGCTAAAGTGCATGAGAAGAAGCCATCAGTTAAATGCGTTGGCCTTCCAACAAGAAACTGGATTATTGACACAGGCAGTTCATTTCATTTGATCAGGCATAAGAAATTTTTTTTAAATCCATGCAGAAATGTCATAAAACGATCCCTACTGTGGATCCTGCAAAGACAAATGTTGCTGTCGGTACAGGGGTCGCAAGTTTTTTGCTAAATTCTAGCTCTATTTTAATGCTATTTTATGCCTTTTATTCTCCTCGTGCGTGTGTTAATCTGGTACCAATGAGACAATTAACTAAGCGGGGATACTCTTTGTTTTTTGCCGTGGCAGTTATTGTATTATTTCTGATCGGGGCATATCTGTGGCTGCACAGGACGCTGTTGTGGATTTACCATTCCTCCCAGTTTCATCAGACACCACCTCAGTCTCCCGAATGTCTTCCCCGCCATTTCAATGGTGATCACATACCTAGATGTTCACAATGCTCTGGGGCATCCTATGCAAACTCCGAAAAGCACTGTATGTATTGAAGCAGAGTAGGAGGTGTGTATGAAAGTATATCAGCTCCTCCTCCGCTTAGAGTTAATGCCATCGCGAGCAGATGACAGTTTTTTCTTCTATAAGAACAATGGTTGTTCTATAATTCTTGCTATATACGTAAATGACATTGTGTCTGCTACAAACGATGTTAGGTGCATAAATGATGACTAGTCTTTGACATTAAGTTGATCTTGTGGATCTGGGGCCTGAACATCAACTTTTTGTATGTGTGTGAGTCAGAAAGGCAGTGTTATCAGATTATTCCTGATTCATTACATCAAGCAAGTCCTACATGACTAAAAACTGCTTGACATTAAACCTAGAACGGGTCGCCTTAGCCCGCATGTGAACCTGGATGAAGTGGTGGACTCAAGGCCGGCTGATACCACAGCTTATCAATCTCTTCTCGATTCACTTATGTATGTAATGACTTGCACATGCCCTGATATAGCGTATCCTATTACACGGTTGTCATCATATGCCCAGTCTCCAACTCTTTTACATATGACAGTGCTTAAGGGAGTCACTCAACTTACCTAGCTCAACCTGTGATGCATCACTCACCTTTGTTCAATCAATAGGCCAATTGTGTGCATTTGCCGAAGCGAGTTGGTGCATTACCCCACAGAGTAACAGCTACTCTGGTAATCTTATAAAATTGGGAGAGAATACCATCAGTTGGTGCTCTAAAAAGCAGCACCTTGTGGCCTTAAGCAGCTGTGAGGCTGAAATCATAGCTATATCCGAGTGTGTGAAATCAAGCTGGTGGTTATTGGATTTAATCGCCGAAATAGGCCAGGAGGAATGCATCCCTTTCCAAACAACTATTTACACTGATTCAACTTTGCCATTGCATGACTGAGTGTATTGGAATCTTCAAGTGAAAGGCGGCACATTCTGAGATTGCATAATTACATCTCGCGCAAAATCCGTCTTCAGAATGTGATCCTCCCCTACTGCCCATCCTCAGGCAAGCTTGCAGATGTGTTGCTGAAACCGCAAACTGCCCCTGCTTTATATAAAATTTGTGATCAATTGTCTTTAACTAAGCGGGATGACAAACTTTAATTAAACATATTGTTTTAAATATGTAGAAATAAAGTCTGCATATGTATATATAAAGACCATTCCTTTTGGTTAATTGCAAGTTTTGGGGGGCTTATTTAGGCAGGGTGAGAGGGACTTTACGTTGTTTTTGCTCTTTAACCAGAAAAAAAGTTTCAGCATGGATTTCTTTTCTTGAGCAATTAAATAAGTCAGAGCACATAACCAGTTTGATAGGAATATACATTGCTTAATCACTACTGAGCTCAGTTTTTTTGGCATGACGATAAACTTATAATTCATATTTATCATTTATGTGTGTGCACATTATTCAATTATTATTTTTTTACTTTATATAACATAATTTTTTATGTGCTTTAAGTGTCTTTTTTAAGTGTTTTATAGGTCTAGCCAATAAGGTGGTCCCCCAACACCTGTATGCTCATTGACACGTTTATCTTATCTGTTACAGGACCGACCTACGAGGGAGTTTTGCGCCATCCCATTAATAACGACTGCTACGAGATGACAGTAGCAGTCGGGACCGACGGCTTAACGTGCCCTCCGAAGCACGGGGGGTTTCATGATGGAAAAGCTGCTGGGGATAAACGAACCAGAGGCTGTCACCAACTGCTGGAACACCAGCTATGGTCAATCGGCAAATGGGTCAGACCAAAGTCCCCCAACAGCCGCGCCCCAAATAGCTGTCCCGCCAGCGGTGGCCCTCAAGCCCAGGCCGTCAACCAACCAGGACACGTTTATTTAATCTGCATTCCTGTAAAATTACAGGCGGATTTGTTCATTAAGTCTTTTTTGTTTGTTAAATACAAAGCATGTCAATGATCATTTCTTCGCATTAAATTCAATTATCAATATTTTATTTATTATTTACAAACTAATTCTTGGATTTTTTGTTTTTCATTGTATAGATTAATTGTTAAAATTTATGTTCAATTATTGTTGTCGCAAAGTCTACTTTTAGGATTTGCATGTGATTGGACTATTAATGTGGCAACTGTGCTGTTTATCTTCTTTCCCTTGCGGCTAATTTTTTTCGTCGAACACAGGAAGTACATTGCTTAATTGTTAGCAAATTATATATATATATATTAATTACAGTTTTTTTCCTTGCAACTTCTCCCCCACTCAACATCTCCTGTGCAACCGTGGTGCCTGATGGATCTCCCCACCAGTGGGTTAATTCATTAAGTTGATCTCCCGCAAGTTTATCTTCCTGCTGAAGTTGAAATTGCAGGATCTAGGCGCGTTTTTGTTTCACGTCCCATTCAGGTTATGTTTGTCATCTTCCCTTGATTGTCTTTTGTTTGATTCACCACATAAAGATTACTATTAATGTAATGCTGCGAGATGTTTTTTTTTTTTATGTTTGCCAAGTGAATGGTCTGTTTCCCACCCAGCATGAGTATGTTAACAAAACAACATCTGTCTCACTGAGCATGCAATATGTGCCAGTTTTGTGCAAAAGGTTCTCCTTTTTCGATATCACTCAAAATTCTTCTTTTGTTGATTTGTAGCATTACTTACGCAGATATATACTGTAACGCCGCACTTTCATCTAGTGGGACAGTTTTGTAATTTGTTATTTATTTAGTGTTCTCTGTGAATTTTTAATATTTGTTTATGTTTGAGAATGGACGGTTCTTTTTTTTGTTCTGTATTTGTTGAGATATTTTTTTTCTATTTGATGTCTAGAACGAGAGAAGATTATCTTATTTTTTTAAGCCTTTATTTAGTTTCCTATGTCTCATTGGTGTTAAGCCTTTTTTTTCATGCGTTTAATTTTTATCGTTTGGTCTCGTGGCTCAAGTTTTTTTACTGTTGTCGTTAGCATAAGTTTATTTTTCCAAAACAATGCATCGTTTATTTTAATCTTCCCTTGTGTTTTTTTTGTGAGTGCGTGGCCCATGCCACGTGAGTTGCTGCAGTACGTACTATTGTTGCCACAGTTTTGCTGCTGAGCTTGTGGAAGTAGTTTAGGCAGTCAGAATGGCAGTACCGCCGAGGGAACATCTTCCTCCCATTCTAAGCCTTGGAGTCTGGCTTGGAGACTACCCAGACGAATTCCTCCTCCAATCCAGAGCCGAGCGGACAATTGGGCCGACGACATGATCTAGGAAGGATCTTCTCCTCACTACTACGCAGCATCTCTCTGGAGTTATGGCTTCAGCTTTGGGTTACTCATCAATGAAGGGAATGTCAGCAACGGCTATGGATATGCCCTATTGACGAAAAGGCATGATGACATTGTGACACTTGTAATTTCTGTGTTCCCACCAAAAAAGTAACTTTTTATCATTCTTTTTTCTTTTCTCATAGGGTTACCGTAGACCTTCCATTTTCAAAAGGTCTACACGACGCCGTCCCATTAGCGTCAGATTTGCATTTCTACAAGAGAAACCTTGGAGACTAAGGAGACCTCCGCATTGGGAATCAAGCCTCTTAGATCTCCAATGTTTCGAATATTCACCTTAGGACCAGATGATTACTCTAAGTAAAAGAGAACAGAAAAAGAAAAAAAACCTGTTAATAGAATATAGAGATAATGGGTTATCCAAGATCAAATATGAAATCTGCCTTCATTTAGTAATTGTTTGTTTATAATTCCGCAATGCCCTTTAAATGGCGTGTTATGTGATCTTTTATTCAATTTGTTTCCTTTACTTTTATGATCGAGAAAGATATGCTTCATTCGCTAAACCTGAGAGCGTTATGTAAGAGTAAATTGATGGAATAGATCTCGGGGACTTATGGAATATTAAAGAAACTTTATGTTGATTTTTGATTAGCGCACTCATTACGGCTGGCATCTGAAGTAATTAACGGAATTCATGGTAAGAGAAAAAATCCCTTTCGAATGGAAGTATTTTTTTGTGTTTAAGTTGTTACTTGGGGTCGAATTCCAAAGAGTTATTCCCTGTGATAGTAATGTCATAGTTATTTTGCTGTTGTCGAATTTTGTCTATCAATTATTATTTTCCTTTTTTTAAGTATTTTTTTACCTTACCCTTACTAAATAGCCTTTGATTTTTCGAAACAGAAGATTTGCTCTGTTTAACCAGACAAGTTTGGCAAGTTTCAACGGAATCGTTTATACGTGGTTGCACTGTCAAATAGAATTCATGAAAGAAAGAAAAAACCGAAGACTATATTTGATATTCGAAAGCTTGCTTATTTTGTACTTTCCTTTTGTTTTCCATTTCGTATTTATAATGTGATTATCCTTATTCGGATTTTTGTCAGTAAAAATTAAACCTCCTTAACAAGGGCTAAGCGTATATAGATTGTTCAGACTTTTTTTGAGATTACTTATATTTTTCACATTTGTTGGTAGTTTTGGTCTTGTTGCTGGTTTTTTCTATACAGAGCTTACCTTGTAGTAAACTTTGCTTCAAAGTAATCTCTCTCTATTTTGTATCTTCCCGGCCAGTTAAAATTTCAAACAGGGGACAGACAAGTTTTTTTACGCTTTGATACCCTTAACTTACTAAGTTTTTTTACGCTTACTAACCCTTACAAAGTTTTTTTACGCTTTGAAGCCTTGACAAAGTTTTACGTTTTAGTGTGCTCTTTTTAACTTTTATAAATGGTATAATGCGTCTAGCCCTTGTTTTAAGTGTGTATATGTTTACCAGGATTTGTAGGTAATTAAGTTTTGGGTATTTTTGTGATGTTATGTGTGCAACTTAATTTTATTTCTTTTTCCTTTCTCGTTATAGAGCTTTTGTATTATAGGTAATGTGTGATCCGGAAGAAGGATTTTAGGTACCGTGACTTTGTTTCAGCGTCATTGCCCTGCCAATTTGCTACCGTCTGTAGCTTTGCATGACGTTCAGAGATTTTGTTTATGTGTCTCAGGAAACCTCTGGACCCGTTTAAGCTTTATGCTTTCAGTAAGGGTGAGTTTAGTTAACTCTTGAGAGTTAAAGAAAATGTAGAATATTGTATTAAGAGGAAGAGTTACCTTCCATAATTCAACTAGGATTTAGCTTTTGGGGATGGTCATGTAGATATCTAGGGAAGATTTATTACCTTGTTAGATATCAAAAAAGAATAGAAAGTGCGGTGCTTTCGAACTTGCCATCTCCAGGTGTTTAATTTACGTTATTTTTTCAGTCATCGCGATAATCATGTTTTGATAGTATAACTTTTAATTTTTATTTTCTTTTGTCTTTTGCTTGTTTTTTTATGTTTTTGTCTGTTTTAGGACCATCAGTGTACCGGAACTTGGTAAACGTAAGGACGGCCCTTACGTGTCTCTTGACCAGCCCATGTTAAGGTATTAGAGAAAAGCTGGTTGGGGGGCGAGACTACGAATTGGGGGAAACCATGGTGTTACACGGTTTCAATAAGTGCCTGATTTCGTTTTGGTTTTCTTTTATTTTAATTTTTCCTTTTGAGCTATTTTTAGGTCTCAAGTAGATAAGCTTAGAATTTTGTTTACGTTATTTTTGAAGTTTGGCTAACTTGAGTTATTTATCGTTTTTGAGAAAAAAAATTTTTTTTTAAGTAGAGAATTGAAGAAAAAAAAATTTTTGGTTAGAAGGGGTGGACTGTAACACCCCACTTTCATCTAGTGGGACAGTTTTGTAATTTGATATTTATTTAGTGTTCTCTGTGAATTTTTAATATTTGTTCAGGTTTAAGAATGAAGGGTTCTTTTTTTTGTTCCTGTATTTGTTGAGATATTTTTTTTCTATTTGTTGTCTGGAACGAGAGAAGATTATCTTAATTTTTAAGCCTTTATTTAGTCTCCTATGCCTAATTGGTGTTCAGCCTTTTTTTCATGCGTTTAATTTTTATCTTTTGGCCTCAAGTTTTCTTATTGTTGTCGTTAGCATAAATTCTTTTTTCCCAACAATGCATCTTCTATTTTATTCTTCCCTTGTGTTTTTTTTGTGAGTGCGTGGCCCACGCCACGTGAGTTGCTGCGGCACGTACTATTGTTTCCACAGTTTTGCTGCTAAGGTTGTGGGGGTAGTTTAGGCAGTTAGGACGACCGTATTGCCGAGGGAACATCTTCCTCCCGTTCTAAGCCTTGGAGTCTGGCTTGGAGACCACCCGAGATGAATTCCTCCTCCAAGCCAGAGCCAAGCGTACACTTTGGCCGACGACATGATCTAGGAAGGATCTTCTCCTCACTACTACGCAGCATCTCTCCGGAGTTATGGCTTTATCTTTAGATTACTCATCGATGAAGGGAATGTCAGCAATGGCCATGGATATGCTCTATTGAAGAAAACCCATGATGACATTGTGACACTGTTGTGGAGTAATTTCTGTGTTCCCACTGGAAAAGTAACTTTTTATCGTTCTTTTTCACTTCCTCATAGGGTTACCATAGACCTCCCATTTTCAAAAGGTCTACATGACGCCGTCCCGTTAGCATCAGACTTGCATTTCTACAAGAGAAACCATGGAGACTAAGGAGTACCTCTGCATTGGGAATCAAGCCTCTTAGAACTCCAGTGTGTCGAATATTCACCTTAGGACCAGACTGTTACTTTAAGTAGAAGAGAAGAGAAAAAAGAAAAAATCTGTTAATAGACTATAGAGATAATATGAAATCTGACTTCATTTAGTAATTGTTTGTTTATAATTCCGCAATGCTTTTAAATGGCATGTTATGTGTTCTTTTGTTCAATTTGCCTTCCTTACTTTTATGATCGAGAAAGATATGCTTCTTTCACTAAATCTGAGAACAGCATGTAAGAGTACCTTGACAGAATAGATCTCCAGGACGTATGGAATATTAAGGAAACTTTATGTTCATTTTTGGTTAGCGCACTCGTTACGGGTGGCATCTGAAGTAATTAACAGAATTCATGGTAAGAGATAAAACTCGTTTCGAAGTATTTTTTTGTGTTTATTCCCTGTGACTTCCGAAAAGTTATTCCCTGCGACAGTAATGTCATAGTTATTTTGCTGTTTTCCAATTTTCTCTATGTTGTGTCGGCAGTCAACAAGTGGTGATTGTTGAGCTGCAGACACAGAAATCTTTGTGACAATGTCACCAGGCATTGTTCAGCTGGTAATGTTGAAAACGATGCTGTTGCAAAGCAACCCATTGTCGTCAGTCGGCTGTGTTCCATGTATAGCGTACAAGCAGTCGTTATGGTCAGTCGTCAAGCATCAGTTCCAGTATCCACCACATATTAAGGTAAATGTTTTCTCCATTCCATTAAATAAGTCGTGAAATAACATTGGTGTCAGAAATGGGATTCCGCCAATAGCACTCGGAATCCACGTGGGAAATGAACGTTCCGGAAAAAACGAACACCAGTCAAGACAAAGCCAAAGCCATAATGGAGGGAGAGAGTAGACATTAACAAAACAGTGAAAACTTACCTAAAAAGACAATTGCTAAACGATCCACGATGGCAGTCCCGCCAGAACTCATGTTAGAGCTTTCAAAAATTATAGCCACAGCTCTCCATACTGCAACTGACATGGCGGTCGCACAAATGGCGGCTACACCGACGACTTCTGCCGACGAGAACCACCCCATCACCAGAGTTTCTCCGTTTGTGATGCCAGCATACTGGCCCGAGGAAGAAACCACCATAGCCGAGTACTTTTTAAGATTTGAGTGGGCACTCCAACTGTCCAGGGTACAAGGGGACCAGTATGTAGCATTTGCATGAGTCCATATGGGAGCTGAGTTAAACGAGGTACTGAAAATTCTCGTCAGCCCACAGGAAGCAGAATCCATTGCGTATAAAGACATGAAGAAGATTCTTACTCAGCATTTCGACAGGCCAATAAATAAATATGTCGAAAGTGTAAAATTCTGCTCAATCATCCAAGAGGAACAGGAAACAGTGGCTCAATTTGCGCTGCGATTGCGTAAACATGCCGCCCACTGGATTAAGATCAGCCAGTGCGAAGGACGAACTCATTTGCCAAGCAACCGGAAAAATTCGACGTTGCATTTGAGATTGCCCAAAATTTGGAAGCCACCTGGGCAATAGCCAGAGAAATGACAGCATCCAATATTTCCAGCCAGCCCACAAGTAAACAGACAAATCGTTTGGGATACGAAAAACCCGACATAAAACTAGTTTCACGAGGTCGAGTCCAAAGACAGTACCCGCCGACCCGACGAAAACCCCATGGGTTGGCCAAGTCTCTGTCACAAACAGCCCTACTCAGAGAAGCAAGTCCCTTCCAAGAAAACCCTGTGGAAGATGTGGAGGCCAACATTGGGCTGACAATTGCCAGTACAAGACAGCCACTTGCTTCTCCTGCTGAAAAAATGGGCATCTAGCCAAATATTGCAGGACTAGAGTCAGGAATACAAAGCGTTCCCCCACCAAAGATGTGCCAGTTGACAGAATGCAGTCCCTCAGTAAAATCCACGAAGAAACAGTGCACTATGTAAGCCACCCAATTATCATCGAGGTAAACATCGATGGAGAGACTATTGAGATGGAAGTCGACACCGGTGGACCCTGTGGAATTATGGGTATCTCCAGGCTTCATAAAATTAAACGAAAGATCCGCCTGGAAAAATCAGATCGGCGTATCAAGAGCTACACCGGTCACCAGGTTCGATGTCTGGTGAAGATGAATGTTTGTGTGTCAGTGGGACGAGATTGGTTAGCTACATTTGCAAAAGAAATAGATTTTGAGCATTTATTCGTACCAATCAAAGCCATCACAGAACAGAAAAAAGATCTACCTACCCAAGAGCAGCAAGTTGAACTAAATGATCTACTTGCAGGGTTTACTTGCCTTATCCAAGCGATGGCGGGGAAACTGAAGGGACACCCAGCTCAAGTACATCTGGTTCCGGAGGCAACCCTGATTTCCACAAGGGCAAGAGTTGTGCCCTTCGCCTTGCGAGATGAGTACGCCAAGGCAATAGAAACCAAGCTGCGAGACGGTTTCTACGAAAAAGTAGACTTTTCAGAATGGGCATCGCCAACACATGTAGTAGTGAAGAAGAATGGTGTGTTTCGAATCACAGGTAACTACAAACCGACAGTAAATAAACAAATGATCATTGATGAGCACCCCATTTCAAAAATCAGACATTTTTAATAAAATGATAGGTGCAGCATGGTTCGACCACTTAGATATAACAGATGCTTATACACACCTGCCCATTGACGAAAAATTTCGAGAGGTGTTAACACTCAACGCCCTAACCCATGGACTCATAAGGCCGACGAGAGCCGTATATGGAGCAGCCAATATTCCAGCTCTATGGCAAAATGGATGGAAGAAGTTTTCCAAGGCAACCAACGTCGTGAACTTCTTCGACGATATAATCGTCTTCGCAGCCAGTTTCAATGAGCTACTCCGAGCTTTATGTGAAACAATGAAACAATTGAAAGCGTATGGCCTTCATTTGAATAAAAGAAAGTGTGTCTTCGTATCCAGAGCCCTCACTTGTTTAGACCATATCATTGACAAGCACGGCTTACACAAATCCAACGAACACATTCAGGCAATCTAGAAGGCACCCTGGCTAGCTAATACCAAACAATTACAACTGTTCCTGGAAAAAGCCACATATTATAACGCCTTCATACCCAACCTTTCGCACCAAGCCAAACCACTGCGAGAAATGATAGGCCACGAAACGTTTGAGTGGTCCCCAGCAGCCAAAATTGCCTATGAGGATATCAAATAAACTCTAATCTCTCCCCAAGTCCTCATACAGTACGACCCCTCATTGGCCCTGATACTAGCGACAAATGCCAGCAGCTATGGCCTCGGAGCAGTTCTATCTCACCGAACAACTAATGGACTTGAGGAAAAACCTATTGCATACGCGAGCAGTTTGTTGTCAGAGACCGAACAAAGATACCCGCAGATAGACAAGGAAGCGCTTGCCATAGTATAGGCAGTAAAAAAATTGTTTAATTTTCTATATGAGTCGAAGTTTGAGTTGGTCACCGACCATAAGCCACTCACACAAATCTTCCATCTCCATAAAACACATCCAACATTATGTATAAGCCAAATGGCAAATTATGCCAAACTCTTAACGAATTTCAATTTTGCCATTACCTACAGACCCACTAAACAACATGTCAATGCAGATTATTGCTCAATAATAGGAACCGTCAACTGAGTGGAAGAGGAGGAGGAAGATAGCTAAGAACTGCTGCCAATCCATCAGATGAACCAACTGCACATTAGATCAGAGGTTGGAGTGATTCGAGATTGGGAAGGATCGTACAGGAGCTCGAGAGCGCACACGACTTAGCCCGAGCTGGATATAAAGCACCTGAAGATCTCTAAACCATTAGAGCCGGATGTTTGATGTCTGAACACCGGGTGGTGATCTCCATTCTTGCAACAGCCCATACTGGACGACCTTCAAACGTGACACCTGGGAATGGGCTAGATGAAGGGCTTAGCCCATTCATTCTTTTACAGGCCAGGTATTGATGCAGACATTAAGAACACTGCCAAAATGTGTGTTGAGTGTGCGACCCATTTCAACGCACCTGCACCTCACCGACTCCACCACTGGGAATACCCTAAATGGCCCTGGGAGGGAGTGCATCTCGACTACGCAGGACCCATCATAGGACAGATGCTCCTCATCATAGTTGATGCCTATAGCAAGTGGGTAGAGTATAAGCCTATAACTACAACAATTAAGGGAGCCACGACGGCAATTCTCGAGGAACTCTTATGAACTGCATCGTATGGAGTGCCGTCCACCAACGTTACATGATGTGCCGTCCCTCGTCCGAATTCTACACGTTTCTGCAAAGATGAGGTGTCAAGTTCCATAAACGTATGGCGCCGTATCATCCAGTCACCAATGGACAAGCGGAGTGCTACGTACAAACAATAAAAAAGGCACAATGCGAGCGGCCCTAAATCAGAATTTTAATATCTTTTTAGAAAGATACCGCTGAGCACCTCATGCCACTACTGAAGAATCCCTGGGCCAAGCTCTTCTAGGGAAGAGAGTTGCGCACGCGGCTGGATTTGTTGCGTCCGCAAGAAACAAGCGTTTGTATGCGGCAGAAGCAAGAGAGCCGAATAATGCCGAAATACAGACACCTGCAAGAAGGTCAGGCAGTCTTCCTGCACACAGGGAAACCTACCTGCAAAAAATGCATACCAGGCGTTGTGCTAGACAGATTGGGAGATCTGCACTATGAAGTAGCCGTGGGCTAAGGAATGTTCGAAGAGACACATCAATCAATTGAAGCCTCGTTTGTTGCATTCGAACAAAGGTCCCAGTGTGCCTCGGCAATCGGAAGCACGTGACAACCACGCTTCACAAGCTCCGGAGTCCAAAAGTGTGCCACAACGCAACAATGAGGAGGAACGACCTCATCGACGAGTGCGCTTCAGCGATGAAAGCAGCAACCGACATCCATTAAGCCTAATGGCGACCGTCCATGAGCCAAGACGAGTCGAGTACAGAAATGACCGAGAGCAGGATGACACGCCAGAGCAATTACCGGCCAAATCACCAGCAATTATATCATCTGAGGAACCTGCTCACACACCAATGGTTGCCAATGACAGCAGGAAGTGCTCGTCGCTCCCCGGCGCTCGGCACCTGGACGTTGTCCGCCCCAGCTTTAGTGCGATGGGAGGAATGTTGTGTCAGCAGTCAACAAGTGGTGATTGTGGAGCTGCAGAAACAGAAATCTTCGTGACAATGTCACCAGGCATTCTTCAGCTGGTATTGTTGGAAACGATGCTGATGCGAAGCAACCCATTGTCGTCAGTGGGCTGTGGTCCATGTACAGCAAACAAGCAGTCGTTATGGTCAGTTGCCAAGTGTCAGTTCCAGTATCCACCACGTATTAAGGTAAATGTTTTCTCCATTCTATTAAATAAGTCGTGAAATAACGGTCTATCAATTACTTTTTTTCCTTTTTTAAGTATTTCTTACCTTACCCTTGCTAAATAACCTTTGATTTTTCTAAACCGAAGATCTGCTCTGTTTAACCAGACAAGTTTGGCAAGTTTAAATGGAATCGATTATACGTGGTTGCACTGTCAAATAGAATTCATGGAAAAAAGAAAAATACCGAAGACTATATTTGAATATCGAAAGCTTGCTTATTTTGTACTTTCCTTTTGTTTTCCATTTCGTATTTATAATGTGATTATACTAACTCGGATTTTTGTCAATAAAAATTAAACCTCCTTAACAAGGGCTAAGCGTATATAGAGTGTTCAGTCTTTTTTTGAGATTACTTATATTTTTCACATTTTTTTGGTAGTTTTGGCCTTGTTGCTGGGTTTTTTCAGACAGAACTTATCTTATAGTAAAATTTGCTTCAAGGTAATCTCTCTGTATATCGTATCTTCTTGGCCTGTCAAAACTTCAAAGGGGGGACGTTACAATATGTATGATATTTTTGTATATGCATGTGTGTATTGTAACATGCCATTTGTGAATTAAACGTTTAGAAAAATGGTAAAGGTTTTTTTGGTACTTGCGATTACTTGTCACTCTGCCTGTCTCCATTTGGGTCATGAGAGGAACTTCTGATTTACTCTAACCCGCCATGGAACGGTTTTTGAACTGCTGTTATGTTATGTAAACATTTTCTCTAGCCATTATTTGGGACCATTATTTTCGAGATGGTAAGCATAAGCTAAGCCAATTGCAAATGTTATTTGGGATGTTAATGTGGCCCCATCCCTAGCCAAGTTCAAAGGGTTCACTCGACACCTTCTAGTTTCGTTATTGATGTTGTTTTATAACATTTGCGGAAATGATTCTCAAGTAGGTTGCTACCTAATTTATTATTTAATTCGTTGGTTTGGCTAGAATACCATGGTTTTGCGGTGATTTATTCTTATTTAAAACGTCTTGAAAAAGTTTTAGTCAATATACGCCATTCACTTTAAACTTTTGTTTCATTCACTCCTTGCAGTCGTCCTCCCTCAAGGTATTTTACCTTTGCCACTCCTCCCTCCCCTATATGCGTTAAATTCCTTGAAGTAAAATTTTATTTGGCTTTTGCTTGTATAATTTTATATTAAAGAAATTATTTTTAATAATTTTTCTGATTCTTTTTCCAATTAATTTTTGAATCCAACTCCGTATATGTTGTGATTTTCATGGTTAATTTTTTCTTCAATTGTTTTAGCAGTCAAGTATGTTTTGTTGGAAGGGGTTAGAGTGTCTCCCGGACACGTGCGCTCGGGTTTAGAAATTTGGTCGGTTCATACATATTACTTTTTTCAGTCAGTCTGCTTTTGATTCCGACTCTGGCAGTTAGGTCTGCTAAGATTTAGCTGTTTATGAATTGCTCAGATAGGAGTTAGTCGGGCAATGGAAGTGGAAGATCAAAGTCATGTCTCAAGTGGCTCTTTGACTCTCATGGCTTTTCAGCTGATATTTTTCAGAACCGTTTAGCCATTGTTGCTATGTTAGATGGAGGAGCATCCCTGCTTAGCAATGGAGGTTGTTTTCTCTGGAGATGCCACAACCGCATGAGTTGAAGTAGCTTTGGACCACCTTGCAGTACCTATTGTTGTGTGTTTTAGAACCATAATCATGGATTCCCTAACGGGTTGGATGACAGCATGCTTTGTCGTTTTTACTTGGTCACGCAATGGAGTGGGTACTTCCGTTGTTATGATTGGCAGCAAGTTGATTTAAAATCAAAAATTTACTGTAAACGTCTCATGCATTCAAATAAACAACAATTGCTTCAGCTCGATTCTTAGAGCTCCAATGGTAATGAAATTCTGTACTTTACTTACCGTCCATGGTTTTGGAAACGCCTGAATTTTGGTTTCTCTTTTGATGTTCTATGAACCCTCCTGTGCCTACGGTGTCATTTTTTTTGTTTTATTTACCAAACTGTTTGAGTTTTGGTCACGGTTAATCTATCTAAATGTTTTCTATTAGCAGGTCTTCTTTGTAACAAGTTCATTTTCTTGGAATATTTTGGCACCAGTTTTTGTTTTTTATTTTAAATGATACTTTGCATTACCGGAATTTTTTCTTTCTACTTTTCCTTTACTAAGTTTCCTCTTGTTTAGTGGTTTGTAGTTTTACCTTTAACGTTACCCTTCGTTTTCCCTCTCCTCTGGTCCCACGTTCCTTTGTATGCCCTTAGACTCGTCCTTCCCTTTTATTTCGCCCTTTTCCTTCCCTTCACCACTTATTTAGTAAAGTTTTTATTCATTCAGCCGTTTAGTAGTGAGCATCGGCATGATTTCTCCTCTTTTTGTAACTTTGTTTTTGTACAAATACTGTATCCTTTTACTTTTCTTTTGCCCCTATATTTACCTGCTTGTTTCTATTCCTTTTATTTTGACTGTTAATTCTCTGCCACACATCTGGACACTTGACAATCAGGTCTAGTTTGTCAGTTCGACCATCAGTAGCTATAGTTCCCTCTCTAGGGTACACAGAGCTAATTTGCATAATTTCCTAATTAATTTTTTCTATTGTTTTTAATGAATGAATTAATTACACTAATTAAGTGGTTAATTACTATAATTAATTGATTGATTGATTGATTGATTGATGACCTGTCAATAATGTCAGTGAAGGGTTATTTAACCCTTTTAAATTTACTTTTAACCCTTTCCCTTAAATTTCTGCGTTCGAAGAGGTTATATGACGACCCGGTTAAGTTTCTTGTCACTAGATGGTGCCACAAGCTCATGGTAAAAGAACCAGAGTGGGAGGTGAAGGAATTACTTTTTCTTGTCAACTAAAGTCTATTCTATATTGTTTCAGATGTGTGGTTTTGTATCATCTTTTTTCAAGGTGTGTATGTGATTGGTTTTTTTAATTTTCAGGTCTTTTTATAAACGAACGTTCACATCGAGTTTTTTAATTTGTTTGAAGACCATGGAGCAAGCCTTTATAAATCCATAAAACCCAGCAGGGTTCGGTGATATCCGTGGATTAGCAACGCAGACAAATCATTCGGAGAAACAGATTCATGAATGGCTTCGTGGTGTTCCTAGTTACACACTACATAAACCGATACTACACCATTACCCAAAACCGAATGCGTGTTTATGCTCCATTGGAAAAGTTTCAAGTGGATTTAGTTGACTTGAGCAGTTCATCAAAAGAGAATGATGGTTTTAAATTTCTACTTACTTGCATTGATGTGTTCTCTCGTTCTGCAATGGTTGTTCCTTTAAGAACAAAGACCGGTCTCGAACTGCAATCTGCTTTTCAAAAAATTTTCGCAGATAGTAGCATTCCTCTGAAAGTGAATAGTGACAAAGGTCGTGACAAAATAAACACGTTCAAAATTACTTTAAATGTCTCAACATCATTTTCTTTGCAACAGAAGGTGATGTCTAAGCTGAAGTGGTTGAACGGTTCAACTGGATGTTGAAGACGCGAATGTTTAAATATTTTACTTTTTCCAATTATCACAGATACATTGATGTTTTACCTGAACTCGTAAAGAGTTACAACATGCGTGTTCACCATTCGATGTGAACTTTAAGCATGAATCTGGTGTGTGTTTGACGCTTCATCGTCATTACATTGCCGCACCACGTACGCCTCCAAAACTACAAATTGGTGATTATGTTCATATTTCACGTGTTAAAAATATTTTTGAAAGGGTTATTTGGAAAATTGGACTTATGAAATTTTCCCAGTGTTAAAAAGCATTCATAGAAAACCAGTTGTATATAAAATTGCTGATTTGAATGGTGAGGAGATTGCAGGAGTTTTTTACGAAGCTGAATTACAATGGGTTAAAAAACAAGAAGTGTTTGCCATCAAAAAAATTTTATGTTGGCATACAAGAAGAGGAGTACGAGAAGCTTTTGTCAAATGGTTGCATTACCCTGATAGCATGTACAGCTGGGTTGCAGATTCTGAGCTTTTTAATGTTTCACAAGTTGCACAGTACGTCATTTGTGAATGTGATAAGTCATCATGTATGAAGGCTCTGATTTCTACGTGACACTACCTTCAAACAGGCCTACTGATACAAAACGTGTAAACACGCCACATTTTATCACTCAGTTACCACGTTCATTACAATTCCAAGGTGAATGGGAGGTCGGTTTAACTGAAGCTCATTTCCCTGCACTTTTCAAGAAAGTTAAAAATGTGAACAACTCATTTAAAATTGGTTTTAAGGATGTTTTGATTGAGGAACAGGCCGACTTTAACATTGCTAAACCGGAAGGACTAGCAAATTTTATCGACTATGCATTCAAAGTGGACTCTGCCTTACAAACATATTTGAAGGATACTGTTTTTTTTTTCAATGATCAAATTTTTAGCATATATGTCATCTTGGATTTACCTGCAAATGCAGGGGTACGATTCACCACAGATGCATTCTGCAAGTTGTTTAATTTTAGCCCTGATGTATTCTCAGAAGGACGAGTTTTTTTTAAACCTGATTTTACCAAATTATTCAAGTGGATTTCAGAACTTTCTGTCGTGTTTAGGTATTTGAAGACACCACCTTCATTCCAGCATGTTGCTGAATTTAAGAGCGCCAAAATTCAAAACACAAAAGAAGCCGTTGATTTTTTTCAAATTAATTTAGGGCTCTACAGTATTCAGATAGAGTTGGTCAAAGATTTTTTAAAATTTTCTGGTTAAACAGGTCGTTTCCTTGAATTTCCAGCTAATCTGAACGTTGGTTCAATTCCCCAACAGTTCCTGAATAAGAAATTGAAAACCCCAATTGAAATACCTTTAAATGATGTAGATAATCATTACATTACTGTCTCTGATTATGATGCAGTTGATTTGCCAGTACCATTTGGTTTCAAAATTCTTGAGGGGTATTATGATAATCGCAGCGACATTGTTGAGGTGCTGGTGACAGTGATACCATAAGCAGAGAGACCCTTTTACAACTTCAGTCTCACAAATAACAACTTCTTTCATTTCTGTTGCACATGGGAGCGCCTCATTAGTTTTAGTGAGGGGTTGTGTTACACATTGGGTTTAAAGCCTGATGATTTCAAAAAGGAACTCGGACAAGGTGAAGGTTTGATCCCAATCAATCTTACATGTGGGATCCACAGTTATTACCTGTACACTGATAACATACAACACCAAGTTGTTGATAACACTTTTGCACCACTCCTGCGCATTATTCCTATATCACATGCTACGCACGAAGTGATTTATCAAAATTTCCCTACACCCGATTGCTACCCATTGAGTAAAAAGGTCTTTAACACAATTAAAAATGCTGTACATTCAGATCATGGTGATTTGTTATCATTTTTAACTGGTAAGACGGTTGTCAAATTACATTTACATAAGAGACAGTTATAGGGTACGGACGCCGAAGTATCTGCATCCACTGTTATTGTTTGATGTTGGATATTTCCTACCTTCAAAATGCATGTTCCGTATCATGTGAGTCAAGAGGCGATTTTACGTTATTATTTAATTCAGCGAGGTCAAGGACTCCCAGTTTTCAAAGAAGTAGCAGTCTAGGTTCTGTTTTTACAAATCTGTTTCATTTTGCAACTCCACTACTCAAGTCAGTGGGTAAAATTCCTGGTTGGCATGCTGAAAAAGGTGGTGTTTCGGTTTTTAATGATGTAACGCATGGTCACGATCTTAAACAATCTTTAGAATCTTGTTTGAGAGAGGCAGGAGATAGTGCTTTACAGGAAATGAGTTCCAGAATCCAAAGAGGCAAAGGCTGTGTTAAAAGACGAATTTCCTTAACATCAACTCATTCCTCAGCTAAAAGACCGAAAATAAACAGTCTTGAAGCGCTCCTGTTGAATAAGAAAAGAAGAAGGCATGGTGCATCATGTTACAAAGTCTCAGAAGAAGACTAAGAGGTAGAGGAAGAAGGAGAAGAAGAAGATGAAGAAGTGGAAGAAAATGAAGAGAGTGAATAACCATTCTAAGCGATTTTTAAACATTCGTTCTTTATCCTCTGTTTTTACCTCACACAACCATGGCTTCAATGATACATCAGTTGAGCACAGAATGCCTGAACAGTGATTTAGATATTTTCTCTATACCCCATACAAGTGGTCTGCAGGAAAAATGCCATGTCATCGGTTACCAACCAATTTCCATCATTAACCAAGATAGCCCAATTGAATTCTTTGTACCAGGTTTGGCTGATTTTTACATTGACCTCGATCAATCTACATGAATAATAAAGGAGAAGTACCTTTTACCACCTGGTGATAAAACTGTTCCTGTGTACTTATTCTTAAGCTCCCTTTTTTCACAGATTGATTGCTATCTAGGTGACACACTCATCAGACATAGCAACAACTTATACCCTTACAGGGCTTATTTTGAAACTCTTTTGAACTATGGGGAGGCCTCTAAAAGCACTCAGCTCACAACGGCTGGGTATTGTAAAGATACGAGTGGAAAAATGGATAATGTCGATGATCTGAACAATGGTTTAAAGTTACGAAAAAGTCTCGCTCAAAACAGTGTTTACTATCTAGAGGGCTCTCTCCATTTAGACATTTTCCATCAGAGTCGATAGATGCTAAACTCTCTTGATGTTCGTCTGAGACTATACAGAAGTAAACCTACATTTGCTCTGATATCAGATACTGCTGTCAATCCTATTTATCAGATTACAATTCAAAAAGCCACACTAAATATAGAACGGGTTAAAGTTAATGTTGATACTTTATTAGCTCATGCTCAAACTTTGCAAACCACGAATGCATTTTTCCCAATTGGACGTGTTGAAATGCACTCATCAAATATCTCTGCAGGTACCAGAAATCATGTCATACAAAATTTAATTACAGGCCAGATTCCTACACAGTTGATCTTTGCATTTGTCACAAGTGAAGCACAGAATGGAGCCTTTAAGTCAAACCCATTCATCTTCCAAAATTTCAATTTCTAATTTTTCTCGCTGTCTTTGGATACACAAGCAATACCGTTACACCCTTTGACCCCAAATTTTGCTAATGGTTCTTACCTATGTGAGTTTGTTCATACCCTGAAGGCACTTGGAATCTGGCATGAAGATAGAGACAACGGACTAACTCAGGTGGATATACGATCATAGCATTTGATCTGTCTGGCGATAGAAATTATTATACAGACCGTTTTAATCTGATTTGTAATGGTACGCTTAGTGTAGAAGTTCAATTCACATATCCTTCACCCGAATCTGTTAACCTAATTGCATATTGCCAGTATCAGAACTTATTAGAAATCAATAAAGATCGTGCTGTCACATTTGATTACACAAATTGAGTTTGATGGTAACCCAACAAAACTGGCAAGCTCTAGAGCAAGATTCCTACACTTGCCCACTCTCAAGAGGCGTTCGCTCAGCAGATGAGGTCACCCATCTCAACCAACCTACCCATCTTTAAAACCTTCCGACGTCTGGGATTCAGCTTGTTTCAACGTCCCGAGAAAATGTCGGTGTTTCACTACCAGTTGAATCATTGTAATATGTACACTTTGCGTTCTAACGGATAAATGAATGGATATGTTGTTAAATGCAAGTTTTATCCGTATAGACAATAATCAGCCTTTTGTGAGGAAAGATCTTACTACAAAGTCTGATGATGTCAGGACATGTCTGTGTCAAGTCTGAGAATAGAGAACTATGTGGCTCACTGAAAGCTTCGTCTAAAAGACGGCCATATCCAGTCTGCAATGCAAGGGTTCATATCTGTCTGACATCTCGAGGTGATTTTAAGAGAAAGATGAACTGTGTGTACAAGCTTATCGTACGAATAATTTTTGAATGTGCAAAGAGGTTCTGAATGATCAAAACAACTGAAAAATTTAAATGATGGCTATAACGAGTAAATATCTTTTCGGTGATTTCAGCTTCTTTAACTTCGATCATCAAATCATCCAAAATTAAGAGTGCATGCTCTGGAATACGTTCATGCACCATCTTTCCATCAGGTAACCCCGCATGAAATGTGTTGTTAGGTAGGTTTAAATTTTTTACAATTGGGGGTATAAGTGCTCCTTAAAATAGATTATTTCGAAGTGGTGGCTCAATCAACTTCAACAATTCAGCAACAAAAGTTGACTTACCACTTCCACTACTACCAGCTATAAGTGCTGAAAAACATTGAGTAAATTTCACAGAGGCCATTAATTCCATGATGTTAACAATTGGTGTGGTGTTTGTAAAATGACAAAACATTTCTTCTTGAAGTGAATTTATTCCTCAGTTTTTTATGTTATTATTATTTAACTTTTATTCATTTATTTTTATTTATTTGATTATTTATTTATTTATTTTATTTATTTGTTAATTTTTTTAAGTTTCCATTAAAAAATTAAAAAATAAAAAAAAGTTTAATTCTATATTCCTCAAATCATATTAAATTTTTTTTGGGGGAAAAAGAAATAATCCCAAAAAGAACACAACTTCATTTATCTTTGGAAAATGATACTTAAATTTATTAACACATTTCTTTACAATACAAAATTTATCCTTGGAAAATGATACTTAAATTTATTAACACATTTTATTACAAAACAAAATTTTTCTTTGGAAAATGATACTTAAATTTATTAACACATTTTTTTTTACAATACAATAATCATTCTTTTTATTAATAACTAGAAGAGGTACCCGGCGTTGCCCGGGATAATTACACTTACACAAACTTTTCCTTTCATTGTTAGTCATGAGATATTGATTGTTGGTCCATGCAGAGCGTTTGTGAATTGCGTGTTGATACCATTGTTGATACCTATTGTTGTACAAACTTTGCCTTGCATTGTTGGTCATGAGATATTTCTCATTAATATGCCTTGCCATAACCATGAACATCGATTTTTTATCGATATTTATTATTTTTCCGAAATCTGAGGTAGACAGTGACCTTCCTCATGCTTTGAAGGTCATGTATGCGAAATTTTATCAAGATCGGAATAAAACTGTAGATTTGTATAAAAAACGTACACACAGACCCACAAACATCCTTCTTTATATATATAGATAGATAGATTAAAATAGGTTATTATTATTATTTTAATTTAGTACAAATTTATATACGAGGGTTGGGGCATAAGTCATGGCGACTATTTTTTAATGTGCGAATTCGACCGTGAGTGGAAAATGTGAAATATTTGAAAGGACAAGGAATGGAGTAAAGGTAGTTGATATAACGTTACAACTTTCATGCTCCAGAATCATTACAGCACACACATCCATTGCAAAGGGCCTCAAAGTAGTCCCCTAAACGTTCACAGTACTCATGACAGGCGCCCATATCATATGCTTCACCATTTCTCTCACCATGTGGAAATCTGGTCATCTCCTGTTGCACAATATTTGCAATATCCATTCGTGTCCGAAGCTGTCTACCATGTAATAGTTCCTTACCATCCGTATAAGGTTAAAATCACATGTAGAAAGGTCATGAGAGTATAGTGGGTGCTCCAATTCTTATATTGAAATACGAGCGTTGTTCAACTCGGGTTACATCCATCCTGCTAGGCGGTTGACTAAGAACTGATTTAACATTGTTCTCAATGCAACAAAAAGAAATCACAGAGCCATCTGGTGTTGTGGAAATATACTATGAATGAACAGTTTTCTCGAGACATATGACATTTTGTGATACCATCCCTTAACTATGAGAAAAAAATAGTTGCCATGACTTATGCCCCAACCCTAGTATTATACAATAAAAACTTAAAAATAAACAGGTTGGAATGTACAATTTCACATTGATTATCATTTTTATAAAATCAGAATACATGTAGTAAAAAAAATTCATTTTTTACAAAACACTACATTTAATGTTAAACAATCTTTAATGCATATTAAACACTAGCAAAGGTACCCGGCGTTGCCCGGGATAATTACTTGGATGTAAACAGAACATCCTCAAAAAATTAAATTAAATTTTGCAATATCTTAAAAATAAACACATGAAAATGCTTAGAATTAATACAGTAAAAATTCTTAATGAAAATTCGAACAAAATCTTTTTAAAGGCTCACAATGGCTGGACCTCTCCAAGGATGCCACTGCTATTTTAAATAATTTCTTACTCACGTAATCTTACCTTAAATGTATACATAGTGTTGTTGCAATTTCCACTCTTCTCTCGATGTGTTGAAGCAAAATTTGGCCATTCATCACTTTGTGCAGTCTAGCGGTCGCCGATTCTTCTATTTACTTGCATCCCATTTGCTCAATACATAACGGACCTAAAGGAGTGCTTCCTCTGTCGTGTTTCCACTCTTTCTCAATAGTCTGCTAACTCTCCATTATCTCCATTTACTGATCATTTTTAAAGATTTTCAAGAAATTGTTAAGTACTAAGAACTCTCTTTTCTAAGAAAAGCCTGAATAACAGGAATTCTATGCATTGTTACAAATTGAAACTTATCCATATTGCATCATCATTTTATGTTCATTGTTATAATTCTTGGAAAGGATTGCTTTATCATTGCATCATCATTTTGAGCTCATTGAAACCATTGTTGATACCTATTGTTGCACAAACTTTTATTTGCATTGTTGGTCATGAGATATATATTGTTGGTCCATGCAGAGTGTTTGTGAATTGCGTGTTGATACCATTGTTGCAAAAACTTTGTCTTGCATTGTTGGTCATGCGATATTTCTCATTAATATGCCCTGCCATAACCATGAATATCGATTTTTTATCAATAATTATTATTTTTTCGAAATCTGAAGTAGACAGTGACCTTCCTCATGCTTTGAAGGTCATGTATGCGAAATTTCATCAAGATCGGAATAAAACTGTAGATTTGTATAAAAAACATACAAACAAACAGACCCACAAACATCCTTCTTTATATATATAGATAGATAGATTATACAAAAAAGAAATGTATAGGTTGAAAATTACAATTTTACATTGGTATATAATTCTTTTACAAGTGAAAAAATAAAATACTATCTACATCGGCGAAGGACAGAAAAATGAGGACTTTCCAACAGTGTGTGTGTGTGTGCGCGCGTGTGTGTGTGTGTGTGTGGGTGCAGAAAAACAAATGTTTGAAAGGAATAAACACTCTTGAATTAATGAAAAATGAATAATCAGAAAGGTCCTGTGTAACCATATGGGTAATTTATTATTAAATCCCCTTTTCTTTTGAGAATCGCTTCTCGTTCGTACAGCGAAATGTTTTGGTTATTGGTTAGTTAAACAAACCCGCCGTGACTTTGTTTCTGACGAGGTTAAAAATTACCGGGACCTGTAGGGTTGTTGACAAACTGTTGCCTCGTACGAGTTCCTCAATTGCATCAGATGTTATAATTTCTCTTGCACTTCTCATAAGTGTGATGCCTGTATACTTCTGCTCGGTATCACCATTAGAAAAGTACAAGACGTAATTTTTAGCTCCTACCACAACGAGCTTCTGGATAAACACATCTGAGCCGTACTTATCAGTAACTTCATCTGTCAACTCCCTTAGGTTTGAAACTCCCACGTGGGAGGAGTTCACGGTCAAATGGTTCCATGTAAATAATCGAGTCTGTATCCGAATATTTGAAACTTTTTCCGAGGGCTTTCATCACGTGATACAACTCCATTCTCCCAAAACATGTAACGAAAGAGGCAATGACAACGTTACCTTTTTCGTGCACAGTTGGTTGAATGGTCTTGTAAGAAATGGGTACAACATCTTCACTCACATTGTCGAGGTCAGTCACCTCCAGAGATGGAGTGTTAAAAATTTTGTAAAATTCAGTGTATGTTTTAACGAATCTTGTAGATTGTATCAAATTCTTGTTTAATCCAAGGTAAACCAAAGCATTGTTCAGACATAACTTACAGATGGTTTGTAAGCCAGGGTCTTTTCAAATTTGGTGGCTTCGAGGGTTATTCCTTCCCGTTCTTGTACATGGTTCAAAAAGGCCTGTCGTTGGCTCTCTGTTTGAGCAGACGAAGGCCAATCAGAACTTTGGATTTTCTTGCCTTTAAAAGCGTTCACATATTCAGAAAAGAGATGTGTTTTATCATGAACTTTGTCATATGTGAACTTCTCTTTGTAATTCCATACTTCAAAAATTTCTACTATATTATATCCTTGCTCGAGAGCCAGATAAAATTCTGTGCACCATAAAGCTGTCATTGCTCGCCCTGCATTATTCTGACTACATAAATCTTTCGATTGTACTTCACCACAACTTCTACAGAGTGGGAAAAACAAACGACCTGGGCATCTGTAAGGAAGAACCGGAAGGAATAAGTCTCGTCGTGCCAATGCTGTTGCTTTGATCAACCCAAAATAAAAATTAGGGGATCTGTTAAAATTGGAAACTATTATTTCTGGATGGCCTTTAAGATAAGTGGCATGCATATTTACATATAGAAAAAGCGACGTAAAATCTATATATGAAAGCTTTTTGCTTTCTGTTGCTTCGACCAACCCAGCTGCAAAACTTTCGCATCTCCCTCCGTAAAACGCATATCTAGCCAAATTGAAAGGATTCTGTTCTATCTGGTAGTTCTTACAGAATTTAGCCATTTCAAAATCTTGTCTCAATTTTTTATCAAATTCACATTACCAGACTACTTTAAATGTGTGGTCTGGGAGTTACTGCCTAAGGAAATTGAGACGCTCGAGCGTTCGCTGGAAATTCTCAGCATTCTTGAGATTACCATGAATGCTACGAGCATATGGCAATGTGTATTTTGGACAGGAATGGAAAAACCGATCATCGAAGATCGATCACCTATCCAAAAAACAAGGACCAACACGGCGCTCAAAACCATTTTTGGCCAATGATATTCGAGATTGTGGATGGTGGAATTGCTCCCATGCCAGCCATTTCAGAGCTTTTACACTCTGACTACTGTGACTGGTATAACCACCAGCTGAACAATAACCATGGAGCGAATGCTAAGGTACTTCTCTTGTAACACTCGATTACAAAAACCAGCAATAGCGACGTCATTGAGGAAAGGATTGTAACTTGTAAAATTCAACATGATGAGTGCAAATTTCTGGCAACCTTCACTAAGTAGTTTGACATCACTTTTACAGTATGGTTCAAGTTGCTCCATCATGTCCTACTTGTCTACAACATGTAACTTTTCAGCTACATACCAGAGTTTGAATTCCTCAAACACAGAAGGTTTCATTTCTTCTGGTTTGAACAATTCAACAGCAGGTAATGCACCTTTGTAATTACTGGTTTTGTTCAAGAGTGCGAACGGGAAAAAACCTTTCTTTGTTTCACAAATTCCAAATGCTCATGGAAATTCGCGTAGAAGAAGCGTCATGAATGAGAGGGAGTCTATGAATCAAATTTTCATTTCGTTTACCCCGATGTACAAAATTTTTGAACCTCTGTAAATTACGTCTGGTGTGACACCGTGCTTAAATAAGTATTGCATGACGAACATGCCGTGAACGAGCATAAATTATGTGGAAACACAGTTGCATTTGTAAATATAGGGCAAGTGCCTTTTTGACAGAAAGGTTTTGTAAATAAAAAATCCAGGAATTTATCCATAGCACCTTCACATTGGAAAACTTTAAAGACATAATCACCACCCACGGACTCATCCAGGTAACTGATCACCACGAGAACAGGTTGTAACTCTCCTGTTTCAACATCTGTCTTTGTTTCAACATCAAAAAATACATATTGCTGAACATTGTCTTTTTATTTTTTTGGAAACAATTCTTTCGAGACTGGTTTTCATTCCCGGTCAGAACAAAACAAATGCAGGTTCGTGCTGTCCATAGCAGCAAATACAATGTTTCTCGTCACAAATGTGACCTTTCTGAGTTTCATAAATGCATTAGCATGTAGCACACCTTTTGTGTCTAACACAAGATTTAATGCACTTGTGTGGTTTTAAATGGGTGTCAAAACATACAGAACCTTTAAAGAAACTATTACAAATATTGCAATATTTATAATTGAAGTTTAACCCTTTGCTTGTCAGGAACTTTTTCCCTTTATATCCTGCTGGTGTCATGTCCCTTATACCCAAATTGCCACTTCACTGCATGTAATTTCTCTAATCCTTTCCTGGTTTTCCCCTCATCTATTGTTGTCCTCAACCATCATTGAATTGCTTACCCTCATCTATTGTTTTTCTTAGCAAGGGGAATTTTAGCCTACTACTTCCTTGTTCTGTGGTAGTGTCAATCACAATTTATATAAAATTCATCTTTTTACTAATGTTTAAAATTATAAAATAACAATAATAGAATAAAGATTTTTATAACTATTTATTTTCTAAAAATTGCAATAAAATAAATTTTATTTAGTTTCTCATTTTCATTTCTTTCCCCTAATTTTCCCCTCCATCTCTTGTTTGGTGTGTGCTCCGCCCTTGTCCATTGTTGTTTCCCCACTTCATTGTTTCCCTCTGTCTTCCATCCAGTCTCCCCTTCTGAACATTTTCCCCTACTTCCTCGCTGCCCCTTACATGGATGTCATGTTAACGACACCATTAAACACTTTTTTTTTTACATGGATGTCATGTTAACGACATACAAGGGGTTAAAGATCGCGTGTGTTGACTCCCACTCGTACCACACCTTCCATCACAAAGATGGATTTTTTTCTGCTGAGAGTTGTGAAACATTATTCCACAACGCCTGCAGAACCCCTTTCTTACGTAAATAACCTGACAGGTTTGTAAAAACGCCAAAATGATTACCTTACAATGCTAAGTGAAGTGTAATAGGTAGACGTGGGTCGAGAAATTGATGTGCGTAAAAAATCTCGTAATCAGGAGCGCAAGTATGCACAAGAATTTCGGCATTCTTTTTATCTGCTAAAAATGTTTGAAATTTTTCAAGACTCTCGAGAATACCGGGATTCTCGGGGTCAAAAATGAAGTGATCTACGCTTCTGACAACTACTACGACTGTGACATAAGGATAAATATTCATTTTGTTTTGACTTAATAATATTTGGTGGTTCTTTATGGTCCTCTGCCCATTTCCACTCCTCATGTGTCAATGCCAAGACCAGTGCCCGAGGTAAACACAAGGAATCAGAATTATTTATCTGAACGATCTACAAATGGTCTTCGACTCGAAGAGCATTACGATCTACATTACCAGGGCAAATTTGTTTGTTTGTGGGTTTATACCGTTCTTGATGAAATTATGCATACATGACCTTCAAACCATGACGATGGTCACTGTCAACCTCAGACTTGTAAAAAATAATAACTATTGATAAAAAATAGTTATTTATGGTTGTGGTATGACATATTAATGAGAAATATCTCATGACCAACAATGCAAGGCAAAGTTTGTGCAAAAATAGGTATCAATAATAGTATCAACACGCATCTCTCAAATACTCTGCACGGATCATCAATATATATTTCATGACCACCAATGAAAGGCAAAACTTTGTAACAATACATAGAATTCCTGTTATTCAGGATTTTCTTAGAAAAGAGAGTTCTTGGAACTTAACAATTTTTTGAAAATCTTTAAAAATGATTAATAACTGGAGATAATGGAGAGTTAGCAGACTATTGAGAAAGAGTGCAAAGACGATACGACAATACAGGAAGCATTCCTTTAGCTCCGTGCTATATTGAGCAAACAGTAAGTAGATCAATAGAAGAATCGGCGATCGCTAGACTAAAAAAAGAGATGAATGGCCAAATTTTGATTCAAGACATCGAGAGAAGAAAGGGAATTGCAGCAACATCAAGTGTACATCTAAAGTAAGATTACGTTATTAGGAAATTATTTAGACTAGCAGTGGCATCCTTGAGAGTTCCATCCATTGTGAGCCTTTAAAAAAAATTTTATCAAATGTTTATTAAGAAATTTTACTGTGTTATTTCTAAGCGTTTTCATGTGTTTATTTTTAAGATATTGCAAAACTTATTCCAAAAAAATTCCGAGCCATGCCGGGGTTATCACCTAGTTTATTTGGTAGCATATCAGATCCAAACATTTCATAAAGATACATTTTGGCTATATTCTGGAAACTGAGATGCTGATACTGCGATGATTGAACGTTCGTTTCCAAAAATTATAAATAAATGCTCATAAAATGATGATGCAGATGCAGAACATTAATGACGCAGCATCTATTGATGAGGCAAAATAATATCCAACATCTAGACGACTGGCAAAAATTTATGTGTCTTGAAAGAAAAGAGAAAGAACGAGTATTAGTCAGAGAAACTCTGCAACTAAAAAGAAAAAGCTATATGGGCATTTGAAACATCTTAACAACGGGAGTTTCAAATAGAGCAAGAGGGTATAAGAGCTTCTACGTCAAGGGCAAGAAAAACTTGTGGTAAGTCTAAAATGATGATCCGCAGTTATAAGGCAAGTCAAGAAGTGTATCACCTAGAATTCCTGTTTTTCGTATTTTTCAGAATCACCTTTGCTCTGTGTTGTATAGATTTAACCAATTAGGAGTTACAATTTTATTTTTATAGATTGTTCTGTTTATCTACAAATGTAATTATCCCAGGCAATGCCGGGTACATCTGCTAGTATTAGTAATAATGTTTGTTTCTTTTGGGATTATTATTTGCTTTTTCCCTTTACTAATTTTGTATAGTAGCCCTTTATGTTCTTGTATGTATGAGGGTCTCTTTTTCCTCCATTTAATATAGTGTACATCTCTTTTGGTAGCCTTTTTTAGGTTTTTTCTCATGCATATTAATTTTCCCCTGATTCAGTTGCCATTATTTCTTTACAAACTATCTCTTTTATTTCTCTAATCCGTTTTTCTTTTCGAAATGTTGTTCTACTCAATTTATGGCTCCATCTAAATTTTTACATCTGTTTTTCTATGCCCTCTTTTATGGTGGGGCTGAAATTGCCTTTTTTTTTCCTTTTCTTGCCACCCTTTGACATTATCCGCTAAGGCCTTGGCTCCAAATCATCTTTCACTTGAAGCACCTCACTGCTCGGTTTACTAGTGAACTTCTTTCATGTACTGAGAGCGCTAAAAAAAAAATGAGCAGAGTTTAGTAACCACTAGAGCCTTTACCCAGTGGAATTTTTCGTCCGTAGTGTCTGCCTTGTCGGCTACCAAAGAAAATGGTAAGATTTTTAAATAAAATCATAGAGCAAATTGCATAAAACAATTTAATGAAAATTCAATGAAATTAACGAAAGCCTCCGCGAATTGCGAAGATTACAATTGAATAAATAAATTGAAGATTTTGGTCTTCAGTTCAATTCATCAGCTGTGTTCTCGGGGATCGGGGTAGGGTCTTGATTTCGATGAAGTTTAGTTACCAGACCCGTGAAGTCTTCAGTTGATTGAAAGGGATGGACCAGATTTGAGGTAAGTCTTTGAGCAATGGTATCCGGGCAATGAAGAGGAGTAACGAACTCCTTAGGCACGGCAAACTCGGAAAGCGGCAACCTCTCAGGGTAAATCATCCATGGTGAGAGTGCTGTCAAAAATGGAACCATATATTAGATGACTTCGAAAAACAGGTAAGGGTATAAAGGATTTATTGATATCTAAACGGCTAAGTCCTAAACAATATGATTGAAAACAATGGATGAAGGTCCCAGGTCCAAGCGCGGACATTCGCTAGGGCGCCCAACGCGAATACCGGCTATGTCGGTGAGTGGGATGATCACTTCGATTGCCTCCAACGTCCACGGGAGAACAAAACTGGAATCTGACTGCGAAGCATCAATATGGTTCGTCTCGGTCGTTTTGGTACGTGGGGCAGGATTTGGCATCAAATCTAACCCTCATGGGCATGTAGCGTTTGGCGAGCTACTCGATAAGAAATCGTCCAAAGTTTCCTCTGCTGTCGATATCCTCTGTCCTTCTCTTTCATGAAGAATTGGATCGGGGGAAGCGAAACGCCTGTCGTCGTGACTTATTAAATCATTTGTTAAAAAGTCACAAGAGTTTTAATATTTATGGTATTAGCCTTTCCAAAAATTCGTAGCCACTTACTGTTACGTGACAGCAAATCAGACTGGAGCAAATTTGGGTTACGTGTAGCCTTAGGTGGACTCGTCGACACACATTGTTGGAGCTGGTGGGAGGTATTGGCGCAACTGGTGAACGCTCGTCAGTGTCTCTTCATGGGATATCTCCCCTTCATATTTTCTCGGTCGGCCTTCTCACTCAGTCTTCCTCAGGAATCACTCCATGTTTCATTGGCGGACTCCTCAGCCTTATTATCAGAATAAACATAAGATAGTTCAGTAATATTATTCATCTTACTGTCCTTTGGCTTCTGTCCGCTTATTTCATGCCTATTACGAGGTTCAATGCTTCCCTTTGTCTCTGGAACTGGAACGACCTTTGCAATGCTGCTCATGTGGTGGCCATTACGCACTCTCTGATTTCTATCGCCTGAGCTCTTCTTTTTATTCACTTTTGGAGGATTCAGTACCGATTCTGCGCAGTGAATCCTCCAATTGCCCTTTTTCCTCTGCTTCACTCTTCTCTTCGCGGGTCCATTCCAATCAGGGGTGGCAGCTTCTCCCTTTCTTCGCTGTGTCCAGGTTAAATCCTCGGAATCACGATTTTCAGCGAATCTTCCCTTCCGAGGACTTTACACTGAATGTCTACCACTGTAGTGTATTTTGTGAGTTCATAATGTGTGTTGATTGTAATTAAACTGAAGATACTCGAAGCCTGATATCAGATATTTGGTAAAGACTCTTTGGGAAGAGGAATTAAGGAAAAAATGTAGTTTAAACGTTGCCGACTGGAGAAAGGGTGACGCTGTTGGAGTCTTAAGTAGCCAAGATTTCAGTTTTAGATAGCAGGTAAAATCTATGATGCGAATTTTCGACTGCTAATAATTCGGGCAACAGTGCATAGCTGACAACACACAGCAGAGAACATTGCTAGTAATTCAGGCCAAAAAAATTTGGAAAAGCTCTGAAACTCGTTCGAAGGGCCAGTTTTTCCAAGTATGTCTTACATTAAATCTGCGCAGGTAACTTCTGAAGGGAAAGTCCCGAATAAAAGAAGGAGGTCCTTTGCAGCTACTTAGCTGAGGTTCGATATCATTGGATTACTTTTGCCTAATGAGATCGGACAACTTGTTTCCAGTCACAAGTGCACAGAAGACCATTTATATCTGAGACCATTTGTGGACCTGTCTTGTAATCAACAACGGAATTCGGGATCAGCTAAAGAATACAGAAAGTGAAACTAATATCGAAATGACCTCTTATACAGGGTTTGTATAAAAACTATAGGGAACAATTTTTTCCCGACATGACTGTAGTTCGCAATGCACTCGCACCTTCAAAACGCGCCAAGCTTCAGTCACCTGCGAGCGTTTGTTCAGGCTAGATCGAAATTTTAGTGAACAGCTGTCGACTGACTTTCTGGAAGCTCAAAATTCAGCAAAAGCTTAAGCAGCTGTACGCCATCAATTTTGTGTTGAACCGGAGAAATCAGATATAGAACATTGGCCATGGCTCGCCAAGTGTTGAAGGATGAAAGTATGTGACAAACTGCAGATTTAAGTGGCACAAGCTCTTCGAAGATGGCCGAAAGAGTGTCGAAGACGAGCTGCATGCTGGACGGCTGTGGATGTCAAGAATCAATAACAATGTGCAATGCATGCGTTAAGTGCCACCTGCGATGAGAAGGGTCAACCAGTTAAGGCCAGCCATCGCCAGAGCACACGTGCTCTTAGGGGACCGACTACCTGACGCAAAACTGTGTTGTGATGATTCTCCGACTTTGCCACAGCAGACTTTCCTATTCCCAAAATTGAAATCCTCCCTGAAAGGACACCACCATGGGAAAAAAGTGCCATCATAGAAGCTTGGATGAGTACCCTTAAGGACCGTCTGGAATCCGCCTATATAGAGCCTTTGAGTTGCGGAAAAGCCACTGGATAAAGTGAGTGAATGCTAAAAAGATGTACTTTGAAGACTTTTAAGGTTTTCTAGCAATATCTGAAACACATCTATTTTTCCGAAACATTATCTGGTACTTTTTATACTCACCCTGTATATTGATAATATAATTCATAAAAGCGTTTTCTGCATACAGCGTTTTTGTGCCAGCTGTAAATACCCAATTGTGCTGTAAGAAATTTTTTCAAACATTGAACCATCTCCACCTCTTAAAAAACGAGACATGTGATAATTGCGATGAGAGCGTTTTCTTTACTTAAAAACAGGAAAGAAAACCAGCCCGTTATATGCGTTTATGCCAAGAAAAGTAACATAACACTTCGTCTGGCATGCTAGCGTTGGTCAAAAAGTTAACACACAATGGCACGATAACTGCAACGAGAGCAAAAAACCATAAACTAATTAGTGCTTAATCTACATTGATATCGCGCTGAATTTGTGATATTCAAATCAAAAAAATTCTCTGAAAAATAACTAATTTCCAGATTACCAGATCCTGTTCACAGCATCAGATGTGATCTTGTGATCCTTTCCTGAAATATCAGTTAAGTGATTGATGAAAATTAGAAAAGAAAATTCCACAGCCTGGGATCGAACCAGGAACCTTCTGCTCTCCGTGCAGATGCGCCAGCCAATTGTGCCACTGCGGACATGGAAGCATTAGGCTATCTACATGCCCTTTGGGCTTGCTGGAGTAATACCCAGTTCGCAGGCTGGGACTATCTTTCTTACTGGCGTAATAATCCTAGTTCCTGGTTCGATCCCAGGCTGTGGAATTTTCTTTCCAATTTCTCATCAATAATTTAAACATCTGAGATATGGCGTGTATAAAAATCCTCATAGAACATCCAATTATTATTCTTTAACGATTATTACGCCAGTAGGAAAGATAGTCCCAGCCTGCGAACTGGGTACTGCTCCAGCCAGCCCAAAGGGCATGTAGACAGCGTAATGCTTCCACGTCGACAGTGACGCAATTGGCTGGCACCTCTGCATGGTGAGCAGAAGGATCATGGTTCGATCCCAGGCTGTGGAATTTTCTTTCCTACTTTTCATCAATAATTTAAACATCTGAGGTATGGCGTGTATAAAAATCCTCATAGAACATCCAAATATTATTCTTTATCAGTTAAGATCTGTGGAAACGGGTCTGGTTATTGTGGAGAGACTGGAAGGGCAAAGGGAACAAATAGAACTGTTTTATTTGATACTAGCAGAGGTACCCAGCATTGCCCGGGATAATTACACTTGTAGGTAAACAGAACAATCTCAATAAATTAAATTATAACTCCCAATTGGTTGAATAATAACTCAATCAATACAACACAGAGCATAGGGACTATCCATACTACGAAAAATACGAAAAACAGGAATTCTATATGATATACCGGGAGTTTATCTAAACTCTTCTTGACTTGCCTCACCACTGCAGAACATCACCAGATTCTTTAGACTCAAGTTTTTCTTGCCCTTGACGTAGAAGCTCTTATACTCTCTTGCTATATTTGAAACTCCCATTGTTCAGCAGCTTCAAATGTCCTTATTGCTTTTTCTATTTTAGTTGCAGAGTTTCTCTGATTAATACTCGTTCGTTCTGTTTCCTTTCCAGACATATAACTTTTTGCCAGTCGTCTGGACGTTTGATAGGGAGCTCAAGGGAGACACTTGTGACTCCTTTGTTTAATCAATAAACGCTTCCTTATTAATGTTCTGTCACTGCATCATCACTTTATGCTCATTATCAGCATATCAATTTCCAAAATATACACATTCTCGCAAAATATAGTCAAATGTTTTTTTATGAAATGTTTGGATCTGCTGTGCTAACAATTTTCTTTTTTGGAATAAATTTTGAAATATTAAAAAAAACACAAGAAAACGCTCAGAACTATTACAGTAAAAATTCTTAATGTAAATTTGAAAAAACATTTTTAGAAGCCTCACAATAGACGGATCTTGTCAAAGATGCTACTGTTACACCAAATAATTTCTGACGTAAACTTACTTTATATGTACACTTGATGTTGCAATTTACTTTCTTCTCTCGATGACTTGAATGAAAAACTTGGCCATTCATCTCTTTGTTTAGTCTAGCGGTCGCCGATTCTTCTAATTATCATTTGCTCAATACAACACGGAGCTAAAGAATTGCTTCCTCTGTTGTCTTTCCA
>JAHWFO010107916.1:449047-459114 GCA_023313115.1 Rhysida immarginata
AAACATATTTTTAGGAAATGTTTGGTTCTCCTGTGTTACCAAATAAGCTAGGTGATAAACCCGGCATGGCTCGGCATTTTTCTTTTGGAAAAAAATTTGAAATATCTTAAAAATAAACACATGAAAACGCTTAAAATTAATACAGTAAAAATTCTTAATAAACATTTAACAAAATTTTTTTAAAGGCTCACAATGGATAGTCCTCTCCAAGGATGCCACTGCTCGTCTAAATAATTTCTTACTCACGTAATCTTACTTTAGTTGTACACTTGATGTTGCTGCAATTCCCTTTGTTCTCTCGATGTCTTGAATCAAAACATGGCCATTCATCTCTTTTTGTAGTCTAGCGATCGCCGATTCTTCTATTGACCTGCTTACCATTTGCTGAATATAGCACGGACCTAAAGGAGTGCTTCCTCTGTCGTCTTTGCACTCTTTCTCAATAGTCTGCTAAATATCCATTATTTCCTTTTACTAATCATTTTTAAAGATTATCAAAAAAATTGTTAAGTACTAAGAACACTCTATTGTAAGAAAAGCCTGAATAATAGGAATTCTATGCATTGTTACAAATTTTGCCTTTCATTGGAAGTCATGAGATATATATTGTTGATCCCTACCTAGTGTTGGTGCATTGCGTGTTGACACCATATTAACCTCATTTAGGGAGGAAGTAACGAATTTTAGTGTGTGCTATCCATGTAGCGTGATATCTCCACCATGACCTACCTAAAACCTTCCCAGGGTCCATCGGAATTACCATGATAAATTTCATCAAGATTGGTCTAGCCATTTTGAGATGTATAGCTGGGTCCATAGATGTATAGATGTATAGCGAACAGATGGGTCCATGTGTGTTTCTTTCTTATATAAATCTATTGTTTATTGTAATCTTGATGAAATTTGCAAATTTGATCTTTAAAGCAAGAAGAAGGTTACTGTCTACATGAAATTTCGAAAAAATAATATTTCTCGATAATAATTCATAGACTTAAATTCAAATTATGGAACAATATATATATATATATCTCCTGACGAACAAGGTAAAGTTTGTGCAACAACAGACTGCTGTGTTTGTTTGAGCAGTAGTGATAGCAACACAGAATTCAAAAAATGATATGGCATTAAATACAAAAATTGGAGAAAATATACCAGATTCAGCCAATCAAATACGAGGTCTGTTCAAAAAATACGTAGACTGTTTGAATTGCGCCGGCCCTTTTGGTCCCAATCAAAATCGCTTGGTGTCGCTATCTTCTGACAGATCCGCTGATTACTAGGCAGTTTTTTGATTGCAAATATCAGTATTGGTTGATTAGCTACGCAGTTGCTTGTGAAGTGTGTTTTTTTCGTTTGGCGGATTTTTAGAATGAGTGACTTGAACGAGCAAAGAGTTGCTGTGAAATTTCGTGTTAAACTCGGAAAAACTCGGATCATGTCACGAGATTTTGACCGAAAAATTGAAGATGCACCGCGTCGCTGCGAAGTTTTTGGCTCATTCAGCCCTCAGAACTCGAGAGTTTTTGGCCAAACACTCGATCACTGTTCTTCCTCACCCACCCTACTCACCTGACCTCGCTCCTTGTGACATCTTCTTGTTTCTCAAACTCAAAAGACCTTTGAAAGGAAGGAGATTTGAGACGATTCCCGACATAAAGGCAAATGCGACGAAGGCGCTGAAGGACATCACAAAAGAAGCGTTCCAGGACTGTTTCCAAAAGTGGAAACACCGTTGGGATAAGTGTGTGCATCGGGGAGGAGAGTACTTTGAAGGGGACCCAGATGTGCAACTTCTGAATAAAGTATATTTTGTTTTATGACGTCAGTCTACGTATTTTTTGAACAGACCTCGTAGTTATGTGTGTAAATTTTATAAATTTTGTAATTTCATTAACAAATATATTTTGAGGACACACGACTTAAATGCATAAATCGAGGACCACCCGCTTATTAAATATAATATTCTTCGGGCTTTCTAATTTCCTGACAATAATTTAAAGTTTCGCGTAATGAACGTCAGCATACAGCTGGAAGGGACTTCCTCCTCTGAGAATCAGTGAGAAGGCGTCGGAAATTTTAACAATACATATAATTCCTGTCCTTTGTGCTTTTCTTAGAAGTGATAGTTGTTAGAATGTAACATTTTCTTGAAAAGCTTTATAAATGAGCAGTAAATAAAAATAACCTAGAGTTAGCAGACTATTGAGAAACAGTGGAAAGGCAGCAGAGAAAGCAGCCCCTTCACTCGGTGCTGTATCGATTTTTCCAGTACAACTGCTTCAACTAAACAAGTGGTGAGTGATGCAAATGTGCCCGTCGATGCAGCCCCTGTGCCCGTCGATGCAAATGTGTCAACAAAAGAAACTGTTACTGCCAGATCACACCAAGTGATGAATGCACCAGTTTTGCTTCAAGACCTCGAGAGCAGAGTGTGAACTGCAACAGTTTTCCCATTAGAATAATTGATGGAAAAATTCCGCGAACTGGATTCGAACCAGGAACATCGACTGTCACAGACACTTGAACAGCCATGTTGTCACTAAGTGTTGTAAAGACAACCAAGTTTTCAAGAAGGAAAGCCCATTGGGAGGTGGGCACCCGGTTCACAGATCGTGAATTTCTCCTATCCAAACCTTCAGAAATTTTGATGAACACAAAATAAGAAATAAAGAAATTAAACTGGAGCAAACAGCAAACTTTAGATAGCATGGCTGTTCAGGTGTCTGCGATAGCCCAATTAGTAGAGGTGTCGACCATGACAGTCGAGGTTCCTGGTTCGAATCCAAGGAGCAGAATTTTCTACCCATTTTTCTAATTAATATCATTTACCTGATGTTTGGAGTTTGCTCCAGATTAATTTCTTTATTTCCTAACAGTTTATTAATTGTTGGAATTGCAGAATACACAGACACAAACGATCATGTACATCCTCGCCATCCAAGAAGGGAATTTTCAAATTGTTGAATTTTTAGATAAACAAATGAATTTTTAAAGGTCAGGTCACACAAAATAGAAGAACTACAGCCATAGCCAGGGCTGAAAAACGTCAGATCAAACTATTGTTTCATTTTCATTCTATTTCCTCCCAATTTCGTAACCATACACATTATTCCACACATTAATTCTCTTGCACTATGGGTAAATTCGCTAGCTATACACAATATTCCAACAGGAACCGGGAAGAACTGTTACAGGGTCATCCATTAGGAACATTTTAAAAGTTTTTTTTCGGTTTTTCTATATGAATTTTTACTGTTTTAATGTGTTAATTTTTACTGTATATTCCCATTCAGATATTGCAAATTTGAATCAAAAAAGAGCCCGAGCAACGCCGGGTATATCAGCTAGTTATAATTATAATAAACATTCTTTTTTTCTTCTCTTTCATTCTCTTTACGTAAATCTTCAAATACGCAACGTGTAGTCGTTTGCCGATATTTTCGTTCTAACACAATTTCTTCTTTTGAATCGGTGTAGTTCACGTTTTCTACTTTTTATTTTTTTTGCACGACCGTAATGGCGGCACCCATGAGATGACGTAATGAAAGGGTCTAAATAAAAATATCAACAGAGTCTAAGAATCAATGAAAACAACAATGCATTGGAAAGCTGTCATCATCTTCCCAGCAAAAGCAAATCCCCGCGAAAACAATGACTGCCCCAACAATGAACGAACGCTGTCGCCTATTAATCAGCGCGGCAACAGCCGTACAATAAAGGGGGAAAAACATAAAAAACTAAAAAACTACCACAATTTCAGCACTATCAATGCCTGTAAACACCTCTGTAAAACAAGGTCGTTACTTTTTATAATACCAACACTCAACAAACGACTAGACACCATTCAAAAATGAAATTAACACAACACAGCACAACGCTAACACGTGAAACTCCACCTTCTACTCCACCCTCCTCCTTACAGAAACTAACAACAACTAACAACAATTCGGAGACTAGAGCATCCCAAAAAACAATAGTTAAGAAACAAAACAACAGACGATTCAACTACTATATCCATGAACCAAATGCATCCAATAATGACATGTAATATAGAAAATAATCTCAAATGGTTATACTAGGATTGCCCCAACCAAGGAACAAACAAACTACAAATCTAAAAAGCTCATGCGCCAGTGCCATATATCCCCCAGGCTATACTCTTCCTACCACTCATTTTCTCGGGCCCAGAAAGTCACATTGCCATCCACTCTGTCTTCCCTAGCCAACCTACCAGGACTCTTCGCTCGCGCCATCCCGAGTGAACTCGCCTGTGAGACATTCCCTGCAGAGATACTATTTTTATATTGCTTACCCTTCTTGAATAAAGCCCACTGGATGCCCACCTACTTTCCCCTGTTTCTCCTTTTTCCGTGGGCGACCTTTACCTTCCTTCTCCATAATCTCTTCACCTTTCCCACCATGGGATTTTTGCTGACTCTTACTCTTTTTTCCAAGTTATAAAGCTCTGCTTCATGGTGCTGACTCCTGTTCCTTCTAACACCCCCCCCCCCGACAGTATGCAGAGCCTCTCCACATCCCCGCCACTCGAAGCATCAACTGCCTAACTTTCGCCATTGCCAGCTCCATGCACTGTTGTCTCACAAACCTCCCTGACTCGTCCTCCTGCGTCAGAATCTCCGCTTCACTCCCACGAGTGCTGATGGCGCTCCCAGCTGCAGCTGGATCTTTAAATATGATGTGCTTATAAGATTCGTCACTCTCTTCCATGGTCAACTTTATACTTCCGCATTTTGTGTCACCTGACAGCACCCCCTTTGACGAGGACTCCTTAGGATAATCTGTCCAAGGTTCCATATTGCTTTGAACCATGGGCTGATCTCCAGGCTCGTTTACGTCAGTCCTGTTTTTGCCATGGCTATCCAACTCGCTATGGTCGACCACGTCTGTGAGTAGGGGAGAGTGGGTAACAGTGAGACACACTTTTTTCTAAAGCAGTTTTTTCATGTTACAATAAATCAAATGCAACGAATTTTTTTGTGAAATACTAAACTTATACAGCTATGACATAATTTAATTTCAGATTTTATTATGAAAAACCTTCGATGAAAAAAAATCAAACAAAACCCAGGGTTGGGGAAGAATGAGACAACAAGAAGGGAACGATGAGACATGCGTTTTTGGCGCAATTATTTTGATTTAAAATTATTAGAATAATTATCAATTAAATTACAACATATTCTTCTATATTTTAAAAAACTTTGAAAGATTTAAATCATACATTAACACTGAAAAGGAGTGCAAAAATGAGAATAATAAAACTTAATAATAGAATAGTAAAAAAGACATCACAAAATAACATAGGTAATAAATAATACGAGGCCGTTCGGTCATTTTATTTACAAAGACCTTCTTCAGGTTAAAAATTTTTTGAAAGTGTAACTGATTTCTTCTCTCAGTAAAGAATAAGAATATAAGTTTAAATAGATACATTGTTGAGAGGTATTATTACCTCAATTGATTGTTTACATCTTTAGTTTGAAATTTAAAATTGTTATAATCAAAGACTTTTTGTACAAAGTTATTTTTAATTGATTAAAGGTATATTTACAATTTTTTTATAACAATATTTCCCATTTTTTATCTAATTTATATGATTGATGGGCTAGAAAATTTTTGGATTTGGTAATATAGTAACTTTCTTTAATTAATCTTTTTTGCCAATGTTCTTCAGTTCCTAAAATTTTTGTATTTTCCCAATCAATTTCATGTTTTTTGTTTTTTTATGTAGATATAATTGATTATTTTCATTACTTTTTTTTTATTTCATTCTTGTGTTCATCAATTCTTTTTTTCTTAATTCTTTTTGTTTGATCGATATAATGATCATTACATTCTTTACAAAGAATTTTATAGATAACATTATTTTTTATATGTTTATTATTATTTTGTTCTAATTTTCTGTTTAGTAAAAAGTTTCCTATTGTTCTTTTATTTTTATATTATTATTATTATTATTATTTATTATGGAAATGATGCAAGAAAGACGTGCGCTACATGTACAGTTGACAATTACGACTGATGGGGGGAGGACATGAAGTGAAATTGCTGTTTCGTTCCACGCAGTCGAGGACTCAAAAGGGAAAGGGAAGAGGTGCTACGCAGTAGGGGACGGGGTGAAGGGAAAGTTAGCATGGGTTGTCCTTTATAACTGCGACCCTACATCGTCTTTGGCTTGTACTACCAGAAACATCATCTTGGTTGTAACAAAATGGTTCACACATTGATTCGTCATTGCCAAGTGGACTTTTCTAAGTTCCTCAAACAACTGGAGATACGATCGAAGAGAAGCCTAAATAAGAGGATAAGAACAAGGCCCAATAGCGTAAGCATATGCAAATTAGATTAATCAATAGCTTCTTAAGAGCGTGGTTATGCTCAGTTTTCAACCAGGGCAGTTGATCCAGAGAGGGAAGTACAGTATCTGAATCGTCTTCTATCAGGCTTCTATCCACGGACGCAACTGTTCCAAATCACAAATTTCATATTTATTTAATTCAAGTAGTTTTAATCATGTTACACAATTTAACACAGACTAACTTTTGCAGTTTACAGATATTTATCATCAGGCGGGTGAACACCACAACAGTTACAGATAGATCCTTACCGCTGTCATATTTTTAAATGTCATGACGGCCATAAAATGTTCTGTCTTACCAGTCCTCAAAAAACAACGTCATCCTTCAACAGAGACAAGCCAAGAGAGGGAAACTTAAGTTTTTCTTAACAAAACTTTCGCTATCAGTAAATTTTCTGTCACATTAAAATGTTTTCATTTTTCTTTGTCACTCATAGGAGCTTTCACAAATCAATTAACAAGTTCAATTCAAGTTTGTTTACGATGATGAGCATAATAACGAAGGAAGGCTATTAAAAATTCTCATGACCAGAGCAAGTGGCCAGAAAACCATGGTACAAAACCGGGATGGGTACCTAGTCTCAATCTGCCGGTTTGGACGTTTAAGCCCTTCTGCAGTCACAACTCTGCCACAAAGTGTTAGTGCGCCCGCACCCATTGCATCCGAAACAGATCTCGTCATCTGCATTAGGACGGTCCCTGGGTTCGCCAGGCTCATAAGCATATTTCTTATCGCGTTGGTTGGTTATTCTTTCCGGAGATAGTTCGGCAACTCGCTCCCACTCTGCACAAGTGGTGATTAATTGAAGTTGGTCTTGCATCGATGATGGCCGAATTCAGCATCTCACATACACCGATATTTTTTCAATAGCGACCATTGTCAATTCACGTTTGGTTAATGTTGGTGCCAACATGTTATTTATTTCTTTAAGATCCGGGAAATACTTGAGGAAACTTTCGTCATGTCCTTGTAACCGACTGTATAAATTTCTCCTCCTCTCAGTATCGGATTTCTTCTCTGCACGGATATTGATATGAGAAAAGGACGAGACACAAAAACCCTGGAATACAATAAATAATAGTTATTAGGTAAAATTAAAAAATAAATAATAATTGACAAAATAATTAATACCTTCCATTGGCTCTTTCCTAGTTTTTCAGCCAATACCCTCTTACTGTTCACTATGCCAACTATATTTAAAGTCGTCCTTTAGTACTCTTTTCATAACTTTAGGATAATTCTTTAATATTCTAGTTCCTTTTAGAGAATTATCCTTTTTGCTTTGATAAAAGATAGTCTCTATCCGAAACGTCAGTTTTTTATTATATTTTTATCTTTTTTTATTTTAATTATTATTTATTTTTTATTTTTACTTCATAACTATTATTTCTTCTCTGGGAAATTCCGCTTCAAAATAGTTTTTGCCTGGTCCCAGGTATCTGCACAGGCTAACAAATCATGGACCCAATCGCCTATGTGTGGCACGACCAGCATCGGAGATAGTATCATGAGAGCGTTTCATGGGACCTTGTTGATCCTCGCCTGAATCTCAAGCTGATCTATACTGCCATATCAATGAATTATGATCAGCATCCTTTCAAGGCACAAGCATGGTTCGCCCCAATAACGAGTACACATTGCAAAATTTGCATAACAGGCTCAGAAAGCTTCAAACCTGGTGCATCAAACGGCAGGTACACGAGCCTCAAGATGAGTAAATGTCTGGATTCAACGGACATAAAAAAAGGGATGATGATAATAGGCTTTCACAGCAAGGATGGCACCATCTCCGTAACGGCGCGATTTTTGAACTGTCCACACTGCGCTGTAGTGAAGGTGTACAAAGAGTGGACAGCAAGGACAGAACTCGCGTCCCAATGCCGTCACTGTATAGGGTCACGAGAAATCGACCAACGGGGTGAGTGGCTCATACGGCGACTCGTAAAAGGTGACAGGAGAGCCACCGTCATCAATTGACAACCAGATTGAACAGTGGTGACAACAGACGTGTATCCAACATTACCGTCGAACGCACCCTGCTACGGATGGGCCTGAACAGTCGACAAATGATTGCTGCACCCATGTTGACCAGGGGTCATCGTCAATGTTGCCTGGACTTTGCACGTGAGCACCGCCATTAGACCACAGCCGAGTGGGTTAAGGTCGCCTTCTCCGATGAGTCAAGGATTTTGCTCCATAAGATTGACAGGCCATGGCGAGTACATCGTGAACACCATCAAAAGAGACTGCAGGAGGCTGTTGTGGGCCGGAAACATGCTGTTGTGGGTAGTGTCCTGTTTCCATCTGTTTCTGTTGGGGAGCAGTTAGGTCCACTGATTCGTCTACAGGGCAATTTGAATGGTTGTGGTTATCTGTAAAACGTAGTGGACCAGGTACACCTGTACATGCTCATGAAGTTCCCCAAATGTGATGGTGTGTTTAAGCAAGACAATGGACCCTGCCACAAGGCACTTCTCCTTCTGGATTGGTTCGAGAAACACTCTACGGATTTTCGAGTGCTCCCTTGGCCCTCTAATTAGCCAGACATCAATCCAATCGAACACCTGTGGGAGCACCTTGATCGCCATGTATGGCAGCTGGACCCTCCAACTATGACTCTTGAAGCTCTGTGGAGAGTGCTTCAAGTGGAATAAACTGCCATACCATCGGAGGCATACCACGGCACTTCTTGCGTCCATGCCACGATGCCTAGCAGCAGTTATAGTGGCAAAGGGTGGCTACTCACATTACTAAACGGGTGTTCATAATTCAGTGATACATCAGTGTACATATGCTTCAAGATCGAATGGTTGGACATTAATTCTTCTTCTGAACTTCTTTAGAGTGCCCTATTTTTCCATGGCCCATTCATGGATGACATGATTCTGAATCACAATATCATCAATAGGTGTCCTTAGTAATTGAGTTTCTGGTAAAAGAGAGCAAGCCATAATGTCGCCCTAATGTCGCCCACACAAGTTTTCAGCCATAACGATGTCTTCACTTCTCATGGTTTGGAGATTATGCTCGACTGCTGTAGCCCAAGAAACATCTGGAGTAGGGTCTTCCATTCCAATACAGGTAGCAACTTCCTTCAAATATGCGTCGGCTACCAGGCAGGTTGGGCATCTGCATAAAAAGAGCATAGCGATTATCCTATCTAAAGTCAGTCTAAAGGTTGGGTCTAACGGCCTCTCAATTAATTATTTCTGGCTGGTCATAATCATTTGCATAAGGACCAAATTGTTCATCAGACAAAAAAATATCCACTTCTGCACATACTGCAGTTTTAAGATGGGCAGGGCGGTCACGAATTTGATTAGTTGCAGTGATGAGATTATTTAATGCTCAAAAACTTCATGTGTGAGATTATTTAATGCCCACCGTGTTATGCCCAGTTCATTGATTGCCATATACCATCCGCCTATGAGGAGCCGAAACAAATCGTGAGGAAACTAGAAAGAATTGACTCAAGACCCCAAGGAACGTGAAAATTCCCCTTTATTAATTAATTATTTCTTTAGTCTGAGTACGTGCAAAAAAGTAGAATAAACAACTAATAATTATATTCTTATATCATCATATTGTAACGAGATATGATTTTTCTTATTTAATATTAACTGAACAGTCTTAGTTCCAAAATCCAAGGTCCGGGGGTGGAAGTTACAAATACAAAACTGACATCTTACT
>JAHWFO010107916.1:468975-479140 GCA_023313115.1 Rhysida immarginata
TTTTCATTTCGATCTGTATCTGTTTTTTGCTTTTTTCTTTATATTTTTATTAAAAAGCAATTAATTTACAAAAATTCTCATTTATAAATTATAATTTTAAAGTAAATAAAATAAAATATACAGTTCATTAATTATAATCCAAATTATTGTTGATATGTATATTTTATTTTATTTACCTTAAATAAAGGAATTTATAAAGGAGAATTTTCGTAAATTATTGCTTTTTAATATAAATTATAAAAAAAAACAACAAAAAAACAGATACAGATCGAAATAAGAAGAGAGACAAGAGAAAGTAACCTTAATATGTTAGTAACCTTAATATGGTCCGGTGAGTTATTATTATACTCCATATCAAAGGTAATTTGATGTAATCTGTATATTATATTTTATTTACTTTAAAATTATAATTTATAGAGGAGAATTTTCCTAGTTAATTGTTTAATATAATATCTTCCTCCTTTTTCATTTAAACTATTTTTTTTTAATTTATGTTTAAAAATAACTTTATTTATCATCAAATAACTTTTTATCAGATGGGCCGATTTGAATGATTATTTTTTCGTTTAATAGAGCAAGTTTTCCAGGTGGTTCCATAATAAATTCATCGAGATATCTTAGGTAGATATTAGAAAAAATAAATGTTTGCGATTGATTCACATGCATTGCCTACGGCGATCAGCTGTTTCTTGCCAATCCCGATATGGCGGCGCGAAGGCACCACTAGAGGGGAGGTCACTGCCAGTCTCTTACTTTCATTTGTCTCTGGTCGACATCGGGCCTAAAAGAGAGCAGAAAATAGAAGAGTTACTAGTGGCGCCATCTCTTAATCGATAAGGAAGAAAAAGGCTAAGAGGAAGAGAAAGAGAGTGGGAGAAAGGAAGTTACGTTGAGAGGAAATTACGTCGGGTGTACAGGTAGTTTTTTTGTGGCAAGTTAAGCAAAGGAAATCAGAACGGACGGTCGTAGGTGCTATACCCACCATGACTAAAAAGGTCTCGAATATAACGAACGCTGGGGAGAAAAGAAAGTATGCATGTAAGCTGTTTATGCATTCTGGCGGAGAAGCATGCCCTTCAACATCGCGAGGGAGACGTCAGGTTTGCGCGACTGGTAATAGTGTCACTTCCAGGAATTGCTGCATTGTGGAGAGCGCAGATCTGGTAGCGGTAGATCCGAAGCAAATACCATTGCCCGTCTATTAGGCCGGTTGCATCCTGTGAGAATTCGACAAAAGATTTACGAACTTTGAGCCCTCCTTGTCTACTGCAGCAATGCTCGATAGCAGGCCAGTCGTTCCCGAGAATAGAGTAAGGAGCATCAGCGAAATGCATGAGTATGTTATTTCTCTAGACCCACATTGCTTTAGTGTCTGTTTTCAGATCCTGATTAGCGAAGTAATTTATGGCGTCTCGTTAATGCCTATCAATGCGTTTCAGACATTGACCACAGTAGAGGCTAAATGTTTGTTGCCTAATTTGTGTGACGGCGAAGAGCGTAGCTTGGAATTACTATTGTATTTGCGAAGACAATGGTTATCTCCATGTTATGATTTTGGGGCTAATAGCTTACATGAACGGGGATTTAGGAGCCACATATCTATGCGGCGTTTACTTAAATGATATTAGGCATTTAAAATCTAAAAATTCATTATTAAATGCCAAGCATCGCCATTTGTTATGGAAGATGGTGTTATTCCAGTAAGGTGAATACAGGCCAACCCACATTTAGTATTAAACAGGGCTTCAATTAACTAACTGCAAAGATTTCTCCAGCAAATAAACTTTGGACATTGACTGAGGTTTTTACGGCATTCCCCAACAGTATTGGTGGGTAACAAAGCTTGTTGCATAATTACCTGTGTAATTAACCTCGGGAGTCCTCATTGTAAGGCTCCAATTTCACCTGCATATTCCCTAAAAAGGATGCATCATATTAGCTAATCTAAGTACCCATGAGTAACGGGTTCAACTAATATTTATTCATTTTCACCTTACAGACCTGCAGATATTTGGCTGTCTCTGTGGGAACTATCCTTTCTCTATCAGCTAAGTTATATGACACAGTTGGTATGATTGTCTGTTTGGTTATTACGAGACGGAGATGCAGCACCCTCTTTAGGGACTAGCATATTTGGCCGTGCAGTTATTGATTTTTTTTCTCTCTTCGGAATAATTTCCTGTGTTGGTTTTAAATCCGGCCTAATTCAAAAAAAAAGTAATATTAAAAGGGAAAAGGGAGGAATTTTTTTTTCCTTTCCTTTTCCAAGGGATTTTTTTTGGAGTATTGGTGCGCAGTCTCTTTATTCAGGGAGTCATATTCTAAACAGTAGTTTAGGTTACTGGACTTGTGGGTTCTTGGAATTAATAGATTTTGTGTGGTGAGCTTCAGTGGCATGCACGATAATCTTAAGAGCAAGGTCGTATTTGTAAAGTTCTCGTTGATACCAGGGCCTTGGAAAATTACATGGATGAGGGTCTCGTCAGTCAGTTAAAATTTAAGAGAAGCTAGCATTAAGACGCAGAACACAGCTGCCTCATTCGCCAATGGTAAAATTGAGGCCATCGACAATATGGTACTCCAAGCTCTGGTCAGTAGCGAGGCCTATAATGATAAATTAAATTTCAATGTCATGAAAGTGTCCAATTACCAAGCAATATTGGGCATGCTTTGCATACAGTCACATGGACTAAAATTTAATTGGAAAAAAAGTGTTCTGTGACCCACAGAGGCAAGAAAGTGTGGCTACAGCGGTGGGTCAATGAAGAAGTGAATCTACTTTCGGTGACACAGCTTTATCATATTTTAACAAAAGGGCCTCAGGTACCGGTATATACTATTTTTGCCCGAGTTAAAAATAAGACAAATGACACTAATGACTGTAACCAATTTCAGAACCTCATAGACGAATATGCTGACTTATTTCGTGAAGAGCGGCCTGCTGAGCTCCCTCCGGTCAGGCAGAAGGCAACATCAAATTAACTTGGAACAAAGCCCCTTTTAACGCACCTGTGTTCCCTTTTTTCCAGGACAAGGAAAAAGAATTAGAAAATGTGGTCAGCGACCTGTTAGGTAAGAGGCTTGTCTCCCTTGAACTCCTCTTATGCAGCTGCATTCCTCTTCATAGCGAAAAAAGATTGGGGGCTGCATATGTGTCTCATTTACCGTAAAATTAATAAAATGACCTATGATAACAGTTGTCCTACCCTGTGCGTGGATGTGTTACCTGATCATTTTAAAGGAGCACGGTTTTTTTTAACAAATTTGACATATTATAGGCCTATCACCAAATTCGGATGAGGGCCGATCATACTAAATATACCGCGTTTAGGACCCATGTTGGCACTTTTGAATTAATAGTGATGCCTTTTCGGCTTAAAGGAGCTGCCATCACGTTCATGAAGGCTATTAATGAAGCCTTATGGGGCCTGCTAAATAAAGAGGTCGTCGTCAAGTTTGACGACATCTTAGTTTTGGGAAGTCCATGGCCCAACTAAAGGCGTGTACACCTCGAGTTATGCAACATTTATGGTGGCAATGGTTCTTTATGAGCCAAAAGAACTGCAAATTTGGGGTCGCGCAGGTGGAATACCTGGGCTACACTCTGTCAGGTAAGGGCCGTGGTTGTGAAACTAGGTTGATTAAAGCTATTACTTGTGGGCACTGCCACGAAACCTTAATCAATTACGCTCATTTTTGGGCACTGCCCAGTTTTATCGGACCTTCATAAAGGGGTACGCTGAAATTTTGGCCCCCTTATTTGAATTGCTGAAAAAAACATGCCATTCGTCTGGGGCAACAGTCAGGAAGCAGTGTTTAGTTACCACAAGAAATGCTTCACGAGTGCACCAATTTTGCGTATTTTTGACCCCAAACGCAAGTTACACATCCTATGCGATGTGTTGAGTGAGGCACTAGGTGCTGTCGCAATGTAAAGGTATAGACGTAAGTTAATTCCCATAGACTTTGAGTCGAGAAGATTTCGCCAAGAAGAGTTGCAGAAATGGCCTACACAAAAGAGTTACTTGCAGTAGCACAGAAATTTTGGCGTCAGTACATACAACAAATGCCGACTACAGTTTACACCGACAACCAGTCAATAACGAGAATCCTGTCCCAGCCAAAGCTGTCGTGGCTGCAAGCATCTCTCCCACAATACGTCATGGATTTGGACATAACTATATGTTATATCAAAGCCCTCAGCAATTTCATAGCTTATGCTTTGTCGCGATAAATGTTCAAAATATTGACTTTAGGATCCTATATAACTGTTAAATAAGTTTATTAATTATATACAATATTATTAATTTTTTTTTCAACAATGCCTGTTAAACACATCAATTGTTGTTTCTGCTTCTGATGTTATTCCATATTTCACATAATCATGCTCCAAGGAGTGCATCATCATTGTTTTTACGTGCTAGCCGTGAGCCTTTGGATTGTTGCCCCAAGAGCTTAAATTGGGTAACATTGGAAAAATTTATGACTACTCATCCAACTTCTGACTAGGATGCCAGCCTGATTTTGCCTTTCCATCAACATGCCACTTCTGTGTATTATTCCATAACCTGATGTCCATCTGATAACCATCCAAAGATGCATTTGTGAAATAGCCTTTCCACATTATCAGGATATGTAAGCAATCTTTCCATATTTACCCTCACCCACCAGTTCTGTTGAGATGGACATTATTCCATAGACTGTGATTCAGGTTGTTCTGACTTCAGACAATCTCTTCTCCAGAAGCCATTTTAATCCATTTCTCACCATGCTAATTCTTTACACTGTCGTGAGCTCATTATGCTGTTAGGGACTCTTAGTTAATTGTGATCCGGACATTTAACCTTTCCAAATTTAATTAACTGTAAATTTTTTTTCTTATATCTTCAGTCCTGGCCAATATGTAATTTTAAATTTATCTTTCAATATTTTATTGGGGGTTTTTTATTTCTTAACTTTTGGTGTCCCTTTATTTATTTTAGCATCCATTATGTAGTCAGAGATGAGTAGTCAAATATATTTAATGTTAAATTTTTTTTGTTATTTCATATCCTTTGGATATGAATTTATAATGTTTAGCAGAGAAGAGAACTTCTCTGTTTTTTTTTTTTTGGTGATTGAGATTGAATCAATCTGCAAGTTGTTTTATTTTAACAACTTCTTGATAACTTCTGGATAACTTTACTTTAACCTGCCTAGCTCAGTTTTGCATTAAATGTTTAATGTTTAATTTTCACTTTGTGCTGGCCACACAAATTATTCCACAGTTTTCTCTTTACATACATTATTGTATGTTTTTCTGTCTATTTGACAGTTTCTTTATTACTGAAATAACTTGATTTGATTCAAGCACTTATGACTTATTTATCTTGTTTTCAATGACACTATTTAATTTTACTGAGCAATTGTTTTATAATATCTCTGATGGAAAATGATACTTATGTGAATATTAAAATTGAAATTTCTATGTTTTCTACATTGTCCACCGCCTCTGTTTTCTCTCAACTTGCAACCACACTTATTTAAGTCCTCACAGCCAAGATTTGGTAAGTTTTAGCTTAAGGTAATGGTTAAATATAAAAAAAAATATACACAACGCAATGTCTGATTCAAATAATGTTTGGATCATAAATCCACTATACAGCACTTTAATAGTGTGACTTTTTGTGCTAATAAAGCATCTTAAGTAATTTAACTTGTCTTTGTTAAATTACTTTTAAAACTATTATATTTTAAAACTAAGTTAGTAATTAATTCTCTTTTTGTCTTAACTTTAACTAGGACAGATCAAATAGCCAGTTTCAATACTGTATACTATTAAACGTCAATCGCTTAGTGCGCACATATTATAATCGCGCATAGGGCGTGACAAACTTACAAACAAGATTTTTGGTGGGTTCTTCGGGAAGATTAAAGACAAGGATTCCGCACGTCTTGAGTATTGCACTAAGTCATCATTATGTGTTTTAAGCTGGTCGATGTGATTGGACATTGCGGGCAGTAGCATCAAATCAGTTGAGGGTGAGCTAGGTATGAACTGTGTTCAATAGAGTCAATTAGTAATATCAGAGAAGTAGGGTCCGAGTCAACATTAGAAATCTGAGACAAAAGTGAACTCATAGATTGATCCATACTTTCTACGAGTTTATTAAAAATCAAATTCGCTAAGCGTTCCTAATAATGAAATCGTCCGAGGGAGAACTACAGAGAGTCCACAGCTGCTTGATGGGCAAGTTTTCTTTTTAAATTTTTTCTTCTTTCAGCGGCATTACAAAAAAATTAATAAATTAGGTATAGTAATAGAGGAGTGAAATGCTATGACAATAACTAAAATATAACAAGATGGCTGAAACTGGTAGGGAAGAACCTGATTCTGATAAAATGCCTAAGCCGAACGTAATGTGAAGGCTGGGGACAGCTTAAAAGTTGATGAAAATAAAAATCAAAAAGAGGAAGCGGCGAGCCACAAATAAATGAATCGTTTCACTGTATCGATGAATTTGTTAGAAATTCACTTACAGTTCAATTCATTATTGGAATAACTCCTGACACACTGGCAAGCCGGAAAGAATTACAGCCATCTACTCACATCCGACATGTTTATTTATTTATTTATTTATTTATTTATTTATTTGCTAAAAAAACTATTACAGTAACCCTATCCAGAGCCAGTATGGCCTTTAGGCCAATGTGTGGTCTCTGGAGGGTAAAACATAAAAAAATGGTTGTTTATAATAATGCAATAGATAAAATTGAAAGATATACAATTTGATTTGCAGGTTTAATTTTTTATATTGATTTACTTTAATCCTCTACTATAATGCGCTCTTGCATACAGCGACTTTACTATTTGGACCCAAAAAACAGCATCAGTGCTATCCTCTTGTATAATACGATTACCATTTTTTACTCCTCGCGAGAAATAAAATGTGCTAAAATATACGGTATTTATTTCAAAAATAATACAGAGCGACCACTCAAGGTCTGTGTGGTCAAAGCCAGCAAGGTAGGTCCCTGGGTGGATGGTACACACAAAAAATGATCAATAAATAAATAATTCCACAAAATAAATATATACATAAATTCTGAATATATACAATAACTTAAAAATGATTGAATATATACAAATTGTTAAAAAACACTCCTTGATAGAAGTAGCAGCACTGAACTAACAGTCCATGAAGAGCATCTACTTTCTTTCATAAATAACCATGAAGTTTTTCTTGGGAAAATTGTGAATTAAATTGTGACGTTCTAGGGGGAGGGAGGTTCTGTGATTATAGGGTTCTCAAAATGTAACCTTCACACTCTCCCTAGAACGATCACGGGTTCTTGGGACCTGTCAGGGATTTAGACGCGACACATTGTATTGTGGTATTATTAAAATAAATAGAATTCCTTTTTCCATTATTTATTCATGATATACCGATTTGCTAAAACAAAATATTCAAAAATCAAAAAACACATATATATTAGGGGCCTCTATTAAACTATACTGAAACTTTCCTTAATTGCTAACAGGCTTCGTCTCCTAGGCAGTTTTTCCTTTCTACCTACTACACTGCCCATGGCTTCGCGAAGTTCCGCTTTGAATTACATTGGACTGTCAATGTAACTTGGGAACTTATTTGTCTCATTTCCCATCACACTCGTTAATGTAATTTCTTCCAAAACATTAACGATCTAATTGCAAACAAATATTTCAAAATATTACCAATCGATAATGCCTAAAATGTGTATTATAGGTGGATGTAGTTCAAATTATGCTGATAACGTTAGTTTTCATCGTTTTCCTGCTGGTGAAAAAGTCGAATCTGAAATCGTTTTGCGAAATTTACGAAGAATGATTGGAAGCAAAATACAAAACATTGTGTAATATGTTCACGACATTTTAAATGGGAAGATTACGAATCTTCGCATGTTATTGCACCGTTAGTAAATAGGAAGATGAAAGCATCTTTAAAATCAGGAGCATTGCCTTCTATTTTACCCTCAAAATTGCCTCAAGTATGTGCTCACTCCGCAAAGGGACCAAGATTGAGTGAAATGGAAAAATTTACTAAAATATTTATTTTTTCATTTATTTTAACTCGATTCTGAGTTTTAAAGACAAAGTAATTTTAAATAAATCAATTCCTAGTGGTTAGAAATGTTCTGATTTAATGTAAACTAGATATGAAAAATAAAATATTTGTTGTATGTTTTTTTATATTTGTTTATTCCATCTAGAGTATTTTTTCGCAATAAATCAAATATTATAGTATAACAAATTAATTAATACAAAAATTAGTAAAAATTAATTTTAAAATAATGAAAAATCATAATTTTATTTACGATGCAGAAAATATCAGTTTGAAATAAAACCAGTTTAAGTATCACTGGGAAATGAATTTCTTATTTTCTGAACTGCACATGCTGGTAATTAAACTGTAATGTTTTTCCCTAGCCAGCCCCAGCACCATCTAACACGTTGCCTATATGCAACATGTCTAAATTTTCTGTAAATATAAAAAGAGCTTTTATTATGTTTTATGTAAAATAAAGGTGGTAATTATTTGCGATAAAAATTAATAACTAATAACAGTACAAAATATTTTACTTATTTGTGTTGTGAGCCTTCCAGACATCCATATTGCTGACAATAGTCATAAGAAGCTGTTTCCAGCAACCATGGATCTAAGCAAACAGCCTGAAATCCCGGATGATTACAAATACAATCAGATTCAGAACTTTTAATTTTCTGAAAAATTTTACCGCATTCATGGCAACATACGCATTCTTCGGGATAATCCGTCATGACCGTACATTGGCCGCAGGAATACCTAATTCCAAAAGTTCAGTTCCTCACATTTTAATCAATTCTTTAAATTCTAAATATTAATTTAAAAACAAGAATTTTGAATAATGATTTCGGATTGCCATTCGAGATTATCTGATTTATTTCGGTCGCTAACGATGCTGAATAAGTCATCTGGCAAGTTTTCTATTGTATTATCAGGATTTTTGTTAGGTTCAAATTGATAAGGCTGAATTGATTCTGCATTTATCGTGCAATGTATGTTATCATATTCAATTTCAAGTAATAAATCTAAACTACTATTATCATTATTGAGCTCCATGATACACAACGTAATTCACATTAAAAACACGCGTGTTCACTGATCGAGGTCCTTCCGGTCTCGCATTCAATCCATCGAGGCACTTCCGGAAGTCAAAAATGCTTGTTTCAAAATACAGATTTTATAGTTAAAACAGTATTTATTTTCACTTTCGCCTATATTTTCTTCTTTTTTATTGTTTTCAAGATATAAATAGCAAAAGTACAGTTAGGCATTTCATACTACCTTGAAAGTCCCAATGAACAATAAGGGATCCACTAAAAGCAATTTCGACTATCATTACTTTTACGTTATATTCATTCATGACACATCATTCCAAGTCGTTTGATATGTTACATGCCATATTTTAGCATTGAAAGTTCCAATGAACCATAATGGTTCCACTAAACCTGGTACCTTGAACCCAATTTCCACTATCATTAATTTTACTTAATAAAAATTCATGACACATCATTCCAAGTCGTTTGATATATTACATGCCATATTTCAGAATTGAAACTTCCAATGAACCTTAATGGTTCCACTAAACCAGGTTACTTGAATACAATTTCGACTATCATTAATTTTACGTTATATTCATTCATGACACATAATTTAAGTTATTTTATTTATTAATTGAGTTATATAATTTAACTTCTTGAGATTGTTCTGTTTACCTACAATTATTTAGGTTAGCAGCAGCATACATGGAGTGGTCCATCCATTGTGAGCATTTAAAATTTTTTTCATTATGAATTATTACTGTATTAATTATAAGCGTTTTCATGTGTTTATTTTTAATTTATTGCAAAATTTATTATAAAAACAGTCCGAGCCACGCGCGGGGTTATCACCTATCTGATTTGGTAGCACATCAGATCCAAACATTTAAAATAAATGCATTTTGATTATATTCTGTTGGAATGTGTGATGTTTGGAAAATGAGATATTGATAATGGGACGACTAAACGTTCGTTTCCAAGAATTATTAATAATGTGCATAAAATGATGATGTAATGATAGAACAATAATGAGGCAGCGTATATTGATGATGCAAAGGAGTCATG
>JAHWFO010107962.1:0-11710 GCA_023313115.1 Rhysida immarginata
GAAGGAGAAAATAAAAGTTTACAATTACAATAATTCTTTTTAAAAAAATTTAAAAAGTAGAAAAAAAAAAGCTTAATTTTTAGAGAATTTGTTAATTCAGCGTCTACAGTGTTTTTATATACGTGCACTCGAAACATGTTAAATTTACTAAAATCTTAACCACAGTATAAGAAATAAAGGTATAGTGGTCGCAACAATAGCAGATGGGCGGAGCTTTGCGCAAAGATCGTCATGCGTGACGTCAAATGCATACCATGTTTTGTAGCATCGCATTTGAAATTGCATCACATTTTTTATCGTTTTTGGTCTACTTCAGTTTATGTGTACCACACGGAAATGCCAAAACTCATGGGATACCTCTTCAATATCGTGTAGAAACTCCTTTTGTCGGCGAAATGTACCAATTCGACGTGGCATGGACTCAATCAGTCAGCAGAAGTCTTCTGTCACAGATGGTCGCGTCCACTCGTCTGTCTTCGGAAGATATCGGAATCCGCTATATTCCATTCAGCGACATACCCGTCAAGTCGCCGGATGCATCGCCTATGAATTTTTGTGGCTTTGTGCTATTAAACGAGTTCTCGGAAAGAACGACCGCTAACAGTGGGGTATCTTCGGAAAGCGTATAAAAAGGACTGGTCACGAATTGATCTCGGTAGTCTCCGTTCTAGCCTCCTAGCAGTGGAAACTGCGATGCAGGGCAATAACAGCGATGCATGGCTACCAGACTGAACAAACTCGATGGTTGCGAAAATGTTTTCCACCTCTTCGGACTATCTGTAACTTGTTATCATAGATTCCTAACAACCCTCTGTAGACAACAGTGCTGCTAAACTATAAAGTGTACGAATGTATTCTAACATCACTTACAAATTCGAATTTAATCGTAATTTTATATAAATTGCACCACTGGGAACAGAAATGCCAAACTCTACTACGTTTCTATTAAATCTTTTCATTTGTCAGTCGAAATGCGCCTGCAAGAAGGTTAACTAATGGAGAGTCACGCTAAGCAATGGCGAAGGTGCACTACCCAAAACTCTGCGTATGTCTAATCTACCTGACCACATGTAACCTAAAATCTTTTTTACAAATGATAAAATTTGATGAGGACATTATACGGAGTTAAATAACCGTAGCTGTACAGTTCAAGAACATATAGATTGATCTCATTAAATCAATTACTTTCCTGAAAAGATGTTGAAAGCTCTAATAGTATGCTAAGAAAGTCAATATTATAGCTTAAGTATTCAATAGGCTACTTACATCTTGAGCAACAACTAACACTGCGCCAGACAAGAAAATGGCAAGAACAGGAAACTTCATTTTTCCAGAATTTCGTCTATGCAAACGACACGATTTTGCAGTTCGAAAGAATAATATGGAATTTGAAAGCACAGGACTATATATGTATTGGAAGAGACGGGAAAACTATTGTAGGAAATAAGTGATTACGGTGTCAGGATTTTTGAAAAATTTGTCCTTCGTTACCAGATGTTACACGTGGATCATTCAAATGGTTATAAGGGATATAATCACTGACGATGAAAACGTTTTGCATGAGTCATATACTGAATAAGCCTAACAATAAAGTTTGATTTATGTAATTGGCCTTAAAAATTCATATAGATATAATTGCCAGAATCGTTCATGTGGATTTCGACATTAGCTCGTCTTGAAGACTAACATTTCATTAATTAAGAAATGATATGATTTTCTTTTATTAATTAACAATTTCTCGAATGTGGAGGCCATTGTCTAAAACAAAAATTAAACGAAAACTGGAATGGAAAAACTGGAAAACCACAAAGAGAAATGAAATACTGGATACGTATTTCTGCTACCAAGTAGACATCTTCAGCTGTGAGAGACCAAAGTAAAAAAGAAATTAAAGCCGACAATCGAACAGTATAACGGAACGATGTTGGTGTGGAACACAGCTTTCATAATATACCATTTCTAAACATATTCCGAAGGAAACACACTATCCTAGAAAAGAATCCTAATGTACCCACAAAGGTCAATCTCAGCATGAAAGAAGATAATTGCCTCCTCTTGGTGGAGGGAAATTTGATTGACGATTGTCTGAGCTAGGAGTATATCAAACAAGAAATTAAGCCTCCCGAGGAAGGTATAGGAAAGTAGCGGAAGCCCTGAGTTCATCTTTCTTTTTTTTTTTTTAGCCGGCCAGGCGGCCGAGAGGGCTAGGGCGTTGACTTTCTAGTTGGTTTGTGTTTGTCCCGGGCTACGTACAGATAAAATTTGTGCTCGCAAAATGATTTTAGTAGTCGACGCCAAAATTTCTTACTTACTTTAAAAATCCGCTTATCCGTTAGGGTCGCGGGGGCAGCAGCCCTATGGAGGATCTCCAGCGATCGCGATCTTCCGCCATCAGGCGCATGTCCTCCCTGGTAATACCCAAGCGACTCAAACCCAGATTCTCCATGTGTTCTTTACCCACCGGCTTGGAAAATAACTGCCTAGGAAGACCCGTTTGCGGCATCCATATCACGTGGTCATAGGAGTTTGCGGCCCAACACCTAAAGACTCCCTTATTGTGCTGCTGTGCACTCTATCTAGTAAGGTAACACCTGCTACACCTCTCAGAAATCTCATTTCAGCCGCTTGTACCTGCGATCGCACACTTTCGGTCATTATCCAAGCCTCATGACCATAGGTGAAAATGGGGACAAAGATAGATTTGAAGAGGAAGAGCTTGGCTTTGTTACCAGCTCGCATTTCGTTACCACGGATCGCCACAGTTCACGTCTGACACTGCTTGCTGCACCCATCCGAGCATCCAATTCTTTCTCCTGCCGTCCATCACTCGTGAATGCAATCCCGAGATACTTGAATTTCTCCACCTGTCTCAATGAGGCTCCCCTAACATGGAGAGCGCACTGAGCAGGCTGTCTTGAAAGGACCAGAACCTCAGTTTTAGCCACACTGATCTTCATCCCAGCTTTTTCACATTTGGCTGCAAACTGGTCTAGTGCATGCTGAAGGTTCGTGCGAGAAGACCCAAAAAGGACAAGGTCTTGTTGGGTTGGGGTCCCTGGTTGCAGGGGCCCCTGCCGACCGAGTCACGAGGACCAAACGGCTTGAAAGAAGCCACGATGAAACACCGTCTCCCCGGTCCTGAAATTCACGACCTAGGGGTGGTTTAATCTGCAAAAACTATACACCTCTCTTATCATGGCAAGTCAAAGGTTGTGGCTGCAATTGCTTTCACTGAGAATTTTTCGAAATCTTTAATAATTTATGCATTCAAATAAGCCGTGTATGCGAATGGACGTGTGTAGCTGTGTCGCTGAAGCGATGCGTGGAGCTTCGCCCAAGCGTTTGGAACTGCAGGGAGCGTGCAGGCGTCGAGGAGGTGACTCGGGGAATGGGTCCCGGATCCACATGGGCAGAGTGTCGTATTTGTAACGAGCTTAAACCGCGCTAAATAGTCCAAGAAGGGACCGTGGCCTGTGATCATTTGAATTGTTCGGGGGTGCTAGCCGATTGTATCGGTCGAAACCCTCCGCAGAAACTGGTGAACCGGTCTCCCCTTCGTGGAGTTATCCCATTTCCTTTGTCATGTGTTAAATGCTTCCCTGTACAGAGAGCCCCTAAGATGGCTGACCGCCGCAATGCCGCCTTCTTTGCGGCCACATCAGCCAGCTCGTTGCCAGGGATGCCTGCATGTGATTTGACTCATCGTAGGGTTATGCTGCGTAAATCGACTGCCTGCAGTAAAGCAGTCCTGGCAGCGATGGTCTGCTCGGAGGAACCTCTGTTGCTCGTAATTACTCTAAGAACCGCCAGCGAGTCTGACAACACCGTAGCCGACTTCACTGGCGCGACTTTCGATTGATTGAGCCACGTCAGTGCTTCCCTAATGGCCTGCACCTCTGCTTGAAAAACCGAGCAATTAGGTGCCAAGCTGAAGGTCTGTTGGTGGGCCACGGTTAAGCCTTTCAGAACAACAAAGGCTCCTCCTGTCTTACCGCCAATGTTTGACCCATCTGTGTAAATTTCAATGTCGGTGCCAGGGCTGCTGTTGCCATCACACAGTACCTCGATGCTGCGGGCCTCCGAAGGTGGTGGTTGGGAGGAGAATCCGGGTGGGGCCTTATACTCCAGAAAGCCGCTAGTGCGGTGTTCCTGGAGTCTATGGCGGAGGAGTGCTAGAAGATGAAGAGGTGGGCAACCATTAATGACCTGCAGGGCCTCCGTGGAGACCGTGCAGTAGGCTCTCGCCAGGGACAAAAGAAAAGGTCGCTGGGCAGTCTGGAGACGCCTCCTTGGGTGCGTGTTGATGGCCCTTTGGCCCCATATCTCCGCTCCGTACAGCAGCATGGGGTTGATGATGTTGATCAGCAGAGCCTTGCGTGCCCTGGTAGAAAGACCCTAATATTTTCCTGCGAATGTAAATATTCTGGTTCCGATCGTTGCCGCTCTTTTGCAGAGGTAGGTATGTGGACTACCCAGCTTCCCCATGCATCCAGTATAAAACCAAGGTACTTGATGGAATCAGTACACTGCACTGTTTTATTCCTAAAAGCACTGTTGCTGGTCTTTCTCGCAAGGCTCTGTACGGAGGGACATATAAGCAGCCAAATTTATCTGTATTGTAGTCCAGACCGCAGCTTTTTGCCCACCGCTCACATCGGATCCAGGCTCCGGTGAGAAGGAGTTGCAGCCGATGCACTGTGGGGGCGGACAGTACATCGCCCCCCAAGAGGACAAGGTCGTCAGCAAAGAGCAACCAGGCCTTGATTTTAGCTGTTGACAGTGTCTTTGCTGCTGCTTTTTGCGCCTCAGTATACCGCACTCGACTCAGCATAAGTTGACTTATTTGCTGTTAATCAAAATTTCTAACAAAACCAATCTTCAATTTTTTTTTATTTTTGCATCTGCACTTTTTAATTCTCCCATTTTTTCAATTAAAATATATTTTTTCGAACCTTGTATTTAGAAAATATAAAGTAACCCTATCTTCTTTCCTTCCTCATTATTTTCGATCGAATGATATATTACACCCTATATGTTGCCATAAATTTCTTAAGACCAAGTGATTGCCACCCCTACAACTCCGAACCTATTGAGACAATTTTGTCCAATCTTTATAGTAATGTTGACCTTGCTTAGAGGAATCTGCATACCGAATTTCACTCCTTTATATGCATAAATACGCGTAGACCTTTTCGTCCCCTCTAATTTCCGCCCCCGAAACTCCGCCCCCAGTGGGCCAATCAAAACCAAATTAAATGGTGAAGGTTCACATGCCTATAGTAAGCTACATTCTGAATTTCAACCTTCTACTCAAAAAGTGCGGAAATTATGAAGGGGACGGACGCACAGACAGACGGACATGGTGAAAACAATAAGTAGCTTCATTCTTCCGCTACTTAATAATAATAAAGTAAACAAAAGAAAAACCTATGAAACCCAGTTATCTGGGAAGATGACATTATCTATGTCATCAACATCGACACCAAGGATATATATTCGATTATGGTGCCTTTTTCTATGTAGAGAATGTTTTAGAATGCCAGAGACTAGATTATTAGTATGATTTACCATAATACGGGTTCTATGAGTTCTTGAATATATTTATTGTTATTTATTTATTTACGTACATCATCCAAGAGGAATAGAATTACAAATGTGGAATGAGCAAGAAGTTAATACAGGTAAAATACATTGAAAAGATCAGGCAAACTAAAGAGAGTCAGTCAGCTGGAGGCTAATCATTGTCTAGTTGAATAGATAAATAATATTTGCAATTGAGAGATCAAACATTAGAGTTACTGATATTGTTGCTATCGGGTGGAATTGGCAAAATTCGTCGGCGAAAAGACAGTGTGACAAGTCACTTGTTGTGTGTGCAATTTAATTATGGGGAATAAATTATTGAAATATTTTTTTTTAATCGGTAATACCTTTTAGTTTGCAATAATTCGTGTGATTAGTATAATTAATTAAATATCAGCTCGATATCGTGTTTATTTTGTATATTTTGGTAGTAAATATATATATATTTTTTTATGGAATATTATTGTCGTTGTATGTGGAAAATGTTTGTTTTTTTAAATATTAATTTCGATCTGGCTGCGTCAACAGTGAAACGCAACAGGAGGCCCTTTGGTTGTTTTATAGCATTGTTGGGAGCTAGAAATTCTAGGAAGATGAGTTCTAGTCATCCCTCAATTGTTAACAACGTGTTGCTTGTTTAAAGACAGAAAATTTCAAGTTATATTTTTTTTTTGGATAAAAAAATTCGTCAGGGACGGACGTGAAAAAAGTATGATGAACAACGATAGTATGTTGTTATGATGGCGCTGAGGAAAACGAGATACTGTCCTTGCAGAGCGTTCACCAAAGATAAGTCTTTTAATAATGTTTAGCAACAAAAAAAGTACTGAATCTTTTGCTTGTGGCCAATCCTATTTTTAGACATGTATTTTAAGAAGTTCAGATATAGAATGGCATGATCGCATGAAGGTGTTCGATGGGTGACGAGTTGTGAGCAGGTCAATGGAAGTCAATAAAGAGTACAAGTATGGATCTAAACCAAGTATTCCGAGTTGATGCAATTCCATAAGTGATGACTGCGTGGTGAGTGAAATTTTTTCTTACTTTTTACTCCGACGAAGAGGACACAGAGGCCACGGATACATGTTCCATTAATTATGCGTCGAGGCTGACAAACGGCATATATAGCGTTGCACTGTTAGGCGACAGCAGTGTGTTGTATCTGTTTTGGATAGAGCAAATAAAATAGGACATACGTAGAAAAATGATAAGTCATGTTAATATAACTAGTGAGTTAGCAAATTTAACTTTACCTGGGTTATAGTCGCAATATTAGTGCAAGATACGTGGTCAAGCAGAGGACCATCGGGCTGAGTAGTGAAAATAACTTGTGATGTGTGGGTCGACGCTTTGGATCCCTTGCTTATTCTCTCATTAACATGAGACAAGGGTAATTCCTGATATAAGCGCCCATCTAGCATTTTACAAAACGGCAGCTAACTGCACGGGAATCGTCGGCGGGGTTTCCGTGATTCTCCCCGAGTCGCTCATCGAAGTGACGAATCCTAAAAGAATCACGTGACGCTTTCCGGCGTTACGCCATAGGTACTACGAAAATGATGGCCCGTGACAGACCCGGATTGTAAATGCTCAAGCACACATTATTAACGATTTATTTACTGCAGACCGATGTACCAGCTGGACGTAAACTTGCATAGGAAATATTGATTGTCTTTTTTTTCATTTTTTCTCCGTAAATTGTTGTGAGGGACAGCATGTGTCCCGCACGCCAGATGGCGTTTAGGCAGCAATAGCGCAATGGCTAAGGGGCCCCTTTAGTGGATCGCGATTGCTGTGGGTTATGCAGCTAATTAGATCATAACTTATGAGTGGTGCAAACTGTGGTACCTAATATGTAATGTTTGTTCATCTTTATAAGGTTAGATGTCGAGCTGATATTATTTATGAATAAATAATTACTGTGCTCTAAATTGATCGAGAAATCTGTGTAGCCCGAGTCATTATTTCCACTCCTCTAAATCAGTTCCGAACTCAGTTGACGCGCGCCCCACCGAGACTATATTCAAGACGGGTATAGGATCGTGCATGCTAATGAAGTGGGGGCGTGTCACAACAGTATAAGGAGTGTGCTTTGACAGAAACGTGGAGACTATATAGGGAATTTCGATTTTTAATTGTCGTGTTGGTCGGTAGTCTAAGCTATTATTAAACCAATCTGTTATAAAGGCAGCAGGATGTTCGGGTAAACACAGAACATTAATCAGTTCAATGACAAAGCCTATACGGCGTATGCTCGGTATAGTTTGTAACTCATAATAACTTCAGATACGGGTAATAGACGTAGTTCTGTTTAATTTAAAAGCAATGCAAATAACTTGGTTATACGCAACTTTTATGCAGCATAAGTTTACTCTTGATGTGCTGGCCCATATTACAATATTGTAATATAGTGCGGAGATCACGCTTGAGAGGAGAACTTGACGCAGCTCAGATGTCATTAGAAATGGGCGGAGTCGTCTCATCAAATGACACTTCCGGTGAAGGGCAACACTATTTATCTCAGAGGTATTAGATAATTTATCTACAACTCAGCCCTTAAAAGATCTGTTGGACAGAAAGAGTGAACTAGACCAATTAAATCATGTGAGAATACATCAACTATCATTTTATAAATAAGGCCTTCGCGCCAGACCTGCTTTATGAACTTCTAAGAAGATGACGTATTACCTAAAGATTAAGGGGAGTGTTGAATGCGCTACAAGTCTCCAAACTTGGAGCTGGCAAGAATGTTTCGCTCGAAAACAAAATTGGCTTTGCAGAAATCAAGGAATCTTGTGAGAATTGTTCTCTCCAAGACTTTAGAAATAGAAGACAGCAAGCTGATGGGCTGTAGAAATTAAAGCCTTAATACTAGAGAATATACAGACAAACTTCTTAGATGTTTCCTTATTGCCATTTCTTCATGGATGGCACCATTCCCAATCCATACAATTTTCATGCATTAATCAATCTGTAGAATTCGGTGTTTCATAACTATTAGATCTTCTGCATAAGCAGACTTCTTGTCCTTGTTGAGCCAGGGTCTTCTGTGCTCCTAAATCTGGTAATAAATGAACGTATTGTGGAACCAATATAGTAGGCATTGCAACCGGGGTATCTAGTTTATATACCCCGCATAAATTGAAGTCATTAGTGGTTGTCACTCTTACTAGGATTTAGAAGAAACCTACCGTTGTCTTTCGTTCTGTACACAATCCTGTATGCAAACCGAAGGGCATCGGCAATAAATATAATAGTATCCGTATCGTTATTTCAGGAAATATCTTGTCAATAGGAGGAGGGAAAGTAGACTAAAGCAAAAGTTTAAATAAAAAATACAGTAAAGTCGGTTATAGGAGCAGCATCGGGAACATATCCGGAGTGCAAAAGTAAAAAACATTATTATAAATAAATAAATTATTAATTAATTAATAAATTTAAACTACAGGGTGATTCAAAAGTTACTGTGCAGTGTCTGGTGGAGGTGCCGTCCCCTCACAATAGATGCTGGAAATTCCCGCCACCGGCCTCACGACATCGGTAAGCATGCAGTTGCATGTTGTGAAACACACTGCTTAATCTGGCTGGTAGATTTGCTGAACTTCAGTGGTGATATTCTCCTTCAGCTCAGGCAACAGTTTGCATACACTTTAAACCTTTCAATGTACCCCAAAGGAAGAAATACAGAGGTGTGAGGTCCGGCGAACGTGCAGGCACGATGCCGCGCGAGATGATTTGATTGTCAGCACCATTTTGCTACAACCGCCTCTGTATACATTGCTGCACAGTAACTTTAGAATCACCCTGTAGGAAACTTATTATTTAATTCGCTGAGAAAAGAGCTAATATCGCATTGATTCGTGTCAAAAGCAGCGAAGATATCATCCACGTACTTACATCATCTACGGGAAAATAAGGGAGGTGTCATGTATTTTTATTTTAGCAGAGTAGTGAATACGACAACAGAGAAAGAACGCGGGAAAACTGAATTATAAAGATAATCTTATTTATTGACAACTAGTCAACAAGATATAAATTCTTGATATCTTGAAATGAATTAAAATTACATTTAAATAATGAATAGTTGCTTGAAGTTCTGCGTCCTGTACATATTGAACTTCGAACTCGTACCTATTTCTTTATTGCTCCAATGGAGAAGTAAAAACTGCCATAACACCGATAACGGCGACCGTAAACGGTTTACTGTAAATGCTGGGTTGCTACAACTACATTAATGAGAACGTGAGCATTAGAGAGATGACAATAAATATAAACTAGAAAATGAATTGATTTACAAGCTATGAAACTTAAGGATACCACAAAAACGCTCGCTAGCTGCCAAGCGCGGCAATCCTACCAGGGCCCCGTCGACTTTGCGGGCTGAGCGTTTGAAACGAAAGGCTTGGTGCTACAAAAGGCTGCGATCCAACGTCTCCTGATGCCTAATGTTCGTGTTCCTAATTGTAGCAGATTCAATGAGATTCTCTGCTGGCGGCTGCAATGAAAGGTCCATTCGCTGCTAACATGTGAGTTTACATTAGAATCAAATGTAAATTAAAGGCCATTTTCTAGAATTATCGTTAGAGTCATTATGATTACTGCAATCCACGATGAGAGAGTCTTTAGAGTTTATATTAATGTCACTGGCCTGTAAGTTTTTGAAGTCCGTCCCACTGGCCAGAATCCGTTCTTGGGTGACGTATCCACACAAATGTTCGATGTCGTCCCTGCCTTGTTCTCTTGGCTAATTGCTATCCTCTGGCCGTCTCCTCCTAGTTGACGAACACTCCAGATCGAAAGCAGCTACTTGGCTTCGTTGCCTTGAGCTGAAGTATTTTTCCAGTCCGATTCGGATGCCGAGAAGCAACACTTTCGGTGGAAGAATAGAAACAATTACAAATATTCTTAACTTCTAATTCATTCTCACTGCTTCCTCGGTTTCTATCATACTTGTCCATCGGCTGTGATAGTTCCTGGCTGTTGGAGCTGGAGCAAGGATGATAGTTACTCCAGCGGATACCCTTAAAGAGATCATAAGTCAGGATATCAGACGCACACGCCATAAGAAGTCTAACAGTCTATAGGACTGCGCAACTTATAAAAATTTCTCGAAACGAGGCTCGTTCGCCCACCAGTAGGGCATCAGAAGACTGAAGGAAACGTGAAGTGAAAAACGTAGTTGCCTTGAAGCCCACTGATGACGACACAGAGGCGCTTTGAAGACGTATAGCGCTTCTTATTTGCAAGAGGACCAAGCCGAAACCATTCCAGGAGCAGGAAGCAACGCAGGTGCTTTGCACCTTTCTTCCATGCACCTGCAATAGATAGAACCCCACCTGCTGCTCTTTCTAAACGAGCTAACCATTTCTCCTTTACGAGAAAAGCAATGGAAACGGCCATGTCCTTTTTCAGCGGTTTACTGTTGGAATCATCCATTAGGAACCGCACGAACTGGTATGACATTCTCGTCAAACCAAAATGACGCTTCAGGCGGCCCCAAATGGATTGGGCGAACGAGCACTAAAAAAAACCATGATCGATCGATTATGGGATCCCATAGACTCAACAGCCTTCAGTTTCAACCACTCTCCTTAGAGGAAGGCGCTGGAAAGTGTAGTACCCACGGTGCAGTAACCGCCATTGACAATTGAAGACGGTTCTCTCGAAGGCGAGGTCTTTGATGGTCTTAAGAATCGCTGCCCATGGGTACTCAGGAAGAAGACGGACGACATCCGAAACTGCACCTTGATCCAACTGCTGGAAAGCCAAGAGAAGCGCAAGCCTCCCTAATCTTGCGGGCCCATTTGCGGTAATCTGGGTAAAAAGGTCCTTACGTCCTGTAAGAAATGTCTATACAAGTCCGGGAAATGAAGACAAATAGTCACTGGCAACGAGGTCGGCACTGGTAGCCTATTCATTCTGAAGAAAAAGTTCAGGTACAGGAATACAAAGGCCACCTAAACGGGAGATGGTATAAAAAAAAATCCGGATCAAAGCGGCCATCTGGCTGCAGTGAGGTATCGCTTAATTTCGGGCAAATCTAAACCCACTCTTTCATCTATTTACATGAAAGAGGAAACTGACTGAGTGAGTGATCAACGCACAGCCCAAACCATGAAGCCTAGAA
>JAHWFO010107966.1:0-18721 GCA_023313115.1 Rhysida immarginata
AAAAAAAAATTGAAAAAATTGGCAGCAGAACAACCGACTTCGCAAATCTAGTTTAAAAAAACAAAACAAACAAAACAAAAAACATCTTTAATCCTATAAGTCAACAATGTACTGTCTGGGACTCACAAGAAGACTTCTGCGTTGCACAATTCCTCCACTACACGGCAGAAACGTTTGGGTGAGTTCATTTCTAAAAAGGTTGGATAGGGATGTTCCCGGAAAGAACAAATGTATCAGGGAGTAGGGGAGCATATAACATAATTTTTGATTTTCTTGTTAAACAATTTATTTTTTTCTGATCTCAAAATGGAGAAGAGACGTAAAGAACAAACATTCACAGTGAAGTCTGAAATTTTTTTTTTTAGTGTATGATATTCGTAGAATGGTGACCAGACAGAACGGGACATGACAAAACGGGACAAGACAGAACGGGACAGACAAAACGGGAAAGGACGGAACGGGACGGTGACAAAAAGGGACAATGACAAAACGGGACGGTGACAAAAACGGACAATGACACAACGGGACATAGACAAAACGGGACAGAATCTTGATGTTTTAAATCATCGATTCATCGCCACACAAAATCATCGATGTTTCGTTACATCGATTCATCGCCACACAAAAACGTTCCGTGTAAGTTTATAAAATTTATATAAACTTAAGAATAATAAAAATTTCCAGTACAGTTTTCAGTAAAAATTTAAAACTAGAATATTAAATGCGAGCGAATATTAAATTTAAAACTGAATATACATCAGTATTGGGGTGAGTATCATTAGAAATCTTTTTTATTTATAAATAAAAAGGCAGGTTTGGAAGGGTTAAACAATCTTTATTTGTAACAATAAATAACACGAGGATCTAAAATTACAGTTTACTTAACACTATAGAATCATTTAAAAAATCATAAAAAATTCCACTCAAGCACTGCAATATCACATTACATTTATTATTGTAAATTGGCCATCCTGCGCAAGTAATTCAGTTTGTCTTGTTCTTGATGATATCCTTGAACGACTTCAGCAACTTGTTCATGAAGGAGAGTATATTTCTTCTTCTTTACTTCAGGCTGTCCAGTCTGGAACTTTGTTAATGTAAGTTTGTGGATGGCCATGTCTTTTTCAAGACCTTGAAACAAAAGCCAGACACTAGGATGACTGTAGTGGAATAGAGAGTTTAGTGATTATGATATCCTTCACAGCAGTTAGTTGTTTTAGGAGATCTCTCAGTGGCAGCTTCATATTGGTTCCAATCAATGGTTTCTGACTTAAGTTTTGGAAAAGTTTTGAAAAATTGTTTTTTGAACAGATTTAATGTTTTCTTGATAATTATTTATAAATGATATGAATATATTATTCTTAAAAATATAAAAGATTATGGTCTTGAAAAATGTATTGAATTGCCTTGAAACATCATGATTCTGTCCCGTTTGTCTATGTCCCGTTTTGCCTATGTCCCGTTGTGTCATTGTCCGTTTTTGTCACCATCCCGTTTTGTCATTGTCCCGTTTTGTCACCGTCCCGTTCTTTCCCGTTTTGTCTGTCCCGTTTTGTCATGTCCCGTTCTGTCTTGTCCCGTTTTGTCATGTCCCGTTCTGTCTTGTCCCGTTTTGTCATGTCCCGTTCTGTCTTGTCCCGTTTTGTCATGTCCCGTTCTGTCTGGGAACCTTGTAGAATATCTGTCCAACCTTTTCAGAAATGAACTCACCCAAACGTTTCTGTCGTGTAGTGGTAGAATTGTGCAACTCAGAGGTCTTCTCTTGAGTCCCAGACAGTAGGAGTGTTTATGGAATTTTCTCATGATGGGATTGTGAACTCTCCATTGTTGTTTGAAATTAGATTAATTTAGAAAGATCTCCCCATCCAAGATATAGATCTGTTTGGTGGAGAAGGGGGAATACTGTGCATAGGCAATGCCCCCTAGGAAAAACCACTGGGCTAAAGGTCTTTGGCACAGGAAATAACCCACTTCGCTGATTGCAACATGGGTTAGAGCTGGGTTAAAAACATTGGGTTTTAGAGCTGCATCAGTAAAGAGAGATGATAATGTTAAATGATTCATTTTAACGAAATTGCAAGATTTAACTCTCTTTAGTTGAATGAAGCCCTTGTTTTTTAGGTTCAAATGTCACAATATACAAGGCACAGTCAGAAAGTTACCATAAAAGTGTTCTAACTTTCCTTCAAAACGACTGATGTGGATAATGTTTGGGCAAATTATATATTAACATCTAATGTGCATTATGCTACATGGTCTGGCATCTGCTAGTATGGAGGCTATCAGATCATTAAGCATCAAACATGGCCGGTCAAATTAAAAGTTGTACCAAACTTGAATTGCCTGCATTGGTTCGATTTTTGCATACAGAAGGATTAAAACCCATTGAAATTTATTGAAGGAGCTACTCATTTATGGTAATAACTGTATGCCACAATGCAATTTGTACGGCTGGATAAGAAAATTCAAAAAATGACATCACATGCATTGAAGGTGCTCCAAATGGCTACCTGTTAGTATTGTGAATTCTGCCCAAAGGTTTCTGCCTCCAGCAAGACAGTGCCAGGCTTCACACAGCAGGTACCACAATGCAAACATTGTGAGATATGAAATTTGAGATCCTGCCACTTCTACCTTATTCTCTAGACTTGGCTCTGTCAGATTTTCATCTGTTTGTGGCCATTGAAAGAGTTTTTGTGGGGCCGTAAATTCAAGTCTGATGAAGATATGCAATCTGCAGTCCACAATTGGCTGAGGGAGCAACCAGAAGAAGTTTTTCTCCTGGATCCCAGAAGCTTGTTCCATGTTAGGACAGGTGCATTGAACTAAAGGGAGATTATGTTGAAATTTAAAAATTTTATTTTATCAATAAATTAAAATTTTATACAACTTTTATAGTGACTTTCTGACTGTGCCTTGTATATGATTCAAATGTGATATAAGTTTTAAGATAATTACTTTATTATTTTTTTTTCTTGCAGATTTGCAAAAGATGGTTATCTTGAGGAAGATTCTGATCAGGAAGAATGATCACCATCCTACTGTTATTTCATGTCTACACCATTAAAAATTATAGAAATGAAGGACAGTCATGCTTTTATCAGTCTTCAAGCTTTAACTATAATATCCAGCATTGCTGATTTTCACACAAAAATTTAAAATCATCGATATAGTATTTGTAACATTTATCTGCATTAAGAAACAAAAACTGTGACTTTTATCATTGATTTGGGAGAGGAAATTGATTTAAAAGTGAAAGGAAGAAACTAAAAGAACAGAAATAATATTACTGAGTAATGACAAACAATGTCATTCTATATAAAATTCAAATCAGCTGTAAATAAATTGTAAGAAATGTAATATACATGTATTTAATTTAATCAGAAGCAAGAGGAAGGAGTTAGAGGAAAATAAGTTTCTTTTTCTTCCTTTCCTCTCTTACTTTACACTGTAGGCTTTCTCCCTTTGTGACAATTCCATTGATATTTTCTGGCGTAACATCAAAGGGACTGTTTATACTCTGAGTTGATTTGTACATGACTTAGATAGAATCTTTGTAAATTGTTTCAACATACATGGATTTTACAAATAAATATATAATTTTAAAAATGTTGAGTTATTTTATTATTTAACAAAATATTAATTTGAAAGACAGAAAAAAAATTCCATTTAATTATAATAATGGAGAGATGTTTAATGTTCATTGTTAGAGAAACAATTGCAAAGCATTTACACAATTACTTTTTATAGAATGGATTTTAGAAAAGCAATGGCATTAAGTGAAACTTTCCTTAATAAAAATGCTAATTACCTTTGAATGCTGAGGATTATTTTTTTTAAATAGTGGCTGACATCATTTAAACTAATATTGCATTTCCCAAAAAAGGAAAAAAGATCTAATTATAAATGTTTTAATTTTGCTGGCATATTAAAAGAAAAATGGTTGATGCTACAAAACGCCCATTTCAAATTCCAATAGAGTGTGCAGTGTATGCTGATAAACATGGGATATTCGAGTTCTTTTCTGTAAGATTCGATCAGCCTATTCATAGTTGATATTTTTTTATACTTCATGTTCTCTTTGAAGCTATATTTTGTTTAAATAAAGTGTATCACATATAGAACGTTTGTCTTTAGAAATTTTCTAATTTGATTTTAGAAATTACTACTGCGATTACTTATAGAACAACCTCAAGACCCCTTAATATACATCTTAGAAGTATTGGAAGGAAAAAGAGATGTTGATGGTAACAGAATTTTTGCAAAAGTAGTTTAACATTTATTAAAAAACCAGATAATTAATCTGCTTTAAAATTCATACAAAAATTTAAGTTGATCTTATCTAAAGAAATAAGAATTTTTAGGGTTAATGTTAAGTATCTGCACAATTGTGCTATGACTGAAATTCATTCATCCCTAGACTGAATCCGCAAACTGAATTGTCGCGATTCCTGTAATCGGCCGAGGGGAAACCAACTGCCCCCTGTAACCAAATAGGTTGGGGTATATATCCGGAGGGGGACGTCGTAGACAGAACACCGAAGGCGTTCGAGTAACGGAAACCAGTGACAAGGCGAGGCCCGTAGGGCCGAGAGTGGGACTGGCGTTCGAGTAACGGAAAACAGCGACCAGCGAGGCCCGCAGGGCCAGGAGTGGGACTTGCGTTTGCGATTGTGCAGATAATTAACATTAACCATTTTTAGTATAAACTTTCCAAGTATATATTAATTATGAAAATATTGTGTCTTGTTACTTCATATTCATTGGCTACCTTAAAAAACAACAGTTATCTGCATCCAGTTTAAAGATGTGTTTATGTTCTAGATTATGTTTTTCATTTAAAAAAAAAATGTTTTTATAAAAATTTTCATTACCATGCCTTCTCATTGTTATGTGAGAAAATTATTTCCTGATCCTTTTACTTCATTTTCGGTTTTTGGAAAATTGCGCACACGCACACACACACACACACACACACACACACACACACACACACACACACACATGCACATGCACGCACGTTCTGCAACACATGAAAAGTGTAACAAAAGTTCTTCAACATTATAAGGTTACTGATTAATGACCCTACCCTTTGTTTTCAAACTGTCACATTGTATCTTGCCATTGAATTTATCAATGATCGACATGCATTTGGTGTAATTTCTGATCAAAAATTGTGGATAGAAAGACTAGATCATCCACTGTTTGTGTGCTTTTTTTTTTTTTTCTCCAAATGACTCCAATGAATTGAAGTCTGGTGAATTGCCTGGTCAATCCAGAACCGTAATTCCCAGCTTCTCAAAGTAATCCATAGTTTTTCTTGTTTTGGAGATGCTGCATTCTGGTAATCAAGATTTCTGTCCAATAAATACTAGTCTGCAATAGGAAGTAGATTATTGTTTGTCCAAAATGTTTATAAAGGGTACAACAGGCACTGCAGGGAGGCAGGACGGGTTTCATTCTGTAGGCTAGGCTACCCCATTTTCATTTTTCTTCTTCAAAATAACACCTTTTTGTTTGTTTCCCGGGCATTTGATTTTGTCAAGTGTCGATTTCTTCTCTGATCTTTTCTTTCAAATTCTCAAGAGTTCGAGGACAATGTTAGAAAACGTATTCCTTTAGGTATCTCCAAAGGAAAAAGTCACAAGTGGTTAAACCTGGTAACCTTGCTGGCTACCCTATATTTCCCATTAAAGAAATCAAATGCCCAGGAAACAAAAAAAAAATTGTTATATTGATGAAGAAAATGAAAATGGTAGACCCTAGTGTATAAAATGAAACCTGCCGTATCTCTCCTGCCACTACATCTCATATGATGTCTGCTCCAAATGTGGGAGATTTTTATGCCAAGCACTCCATATCTCCCTTTAAAGAGATTTAATGCCCAAGAAAAAAATAAAGAAGAATTGTTATTTTGATGAAGAACGTGGTAGAGCCTAGCATACTTACCTGTCTCTCTACTGCTACAGCCCCTGGTAAAAATTATTCGAACACAGCATGCAAAATGTAATCAAAACATTTTAGTTAATGATCTTGTGTACTCCTGATATTTCAGACAAAATACAATTACATAGTTTTATTACTTAATCATTTCTTAATGCAAATAAGAAAAATTGGATCATTTGAATGAAATTTAATGCTTTAAACAGAATTATAAAGATATCCTCACTGAGAAAAAAATTATTAGAACACTCCTAGGTTAGGAAAAAAATATTTGAACACAATGAATAAGTTATGGAAAACATCAGTCGTAATAAACATCAATATTGCGTTGAACCTCCCGTAGCTTGTATTACTGCTTTAATACGCTTTGGCATACTTTGAACCAAATCTCTGCAATAATCAGAACTTATTTCATCCAACTGTTACGGATTGCAGCTTTAAGTTCTTCCTTGTTTGTAGGGTTTTTTTCATTTACAATTTTTTCGATTTCCACCACACGTTTTCTATTGCTGACAAATCTGGACTTTGTGCTGGCCATGGAAGTGTTTTAATGTCCTTGTTTTGTAGGTAAGTTTTCATTCTTGCATTGCGGTTACAAGATGCATTATCGTCTTGAAAAATGATCTGCTCATCTCCGAATTGATCTTCCACATATGGAATTAGGAAATTATCTAACACTTCTTCATAAACTTCTCCATTCACTTTTCCACTTTTTATTGCTAGTTTTCCCGGTCCTTTCGACGACATACATCCCCAAACCATGAAATAAGATGGAATTTTTGACCTTCTCTTAAACACTGGTCATGAAACTTTTCTTCCCTCCGTCTCCAAACAAAAATACCGTTATCATCTCCACAACCAAGATTAATACGGCTTTCATCCGAGAATATCACCTTACTCCAGTCTTCTTCAGTCCATGTCTTGTGCTGTTTCGCCCACTGTAAGCGTACTTGTCTGTGAGGTTTTGTAAGTTGGGGCTTAATTTTCGCTTTGCAGAAGTTGTATCCCATTTCGTTGAGTCGATTTCTGGCTGTTATGTCACTCACACGCACGTTATACTTCTTCCATTGCTTATTCAGTTACTTGGATATACAGCTTCTGTTTATCTTGCAAATTTCCCTGAGTGACCGATCCTGACGCTTGCTTGTACACCGTTTTCGACCTCTTCCAGTGCTATTTAATACTGTACCAGTCTCTCGAAACTTCTTCCACAAGTAGTTAACAGTTGAAACAGCACATCCAACACAGTTGGCAATGTCTCGTTGCGTTTTTCCTTCTTTTAACAAGCGGATTATTTGGTTTTTGGTGCCATTGCACAGTTCTTTTCCACGAGCCATTTCTTGATGCAGTGAATTGTGGAAAATCAGCGAAATTATTTATAACTGATGTCACAAGATTAATATGCAAAATTTAGCTGTAGAGTAAATCAATAGAAAAATTTAAAACTTAATCTGTTTCACAGAATTGTCAAGTGTGCGAATATTTTTTTTCTAACCTTGGATTGTTCTAATAATTTTTTCCTCAGTGGGAGTGAATTGCTGATTTTTTTTAAGCATTAAATTTTATCAAATGATCCAATTTTTCTTATTTGCATTAAGAAATGATTATGTAATAAAACTATGTAGGGTAGATGTACCAGTAGTTGACAGTGTACCAGTAATTGACAATTCACGATTCAAAAGCTTTTAATAAAATAACAAGGCAAGTAAAGGGACTGGTGTTGCTACCTCGTATTAAACAATGTATTAGGCTTCTCGGAACAGTAAACAAACCAGGAACTTTGCTCCCTATTATGGCCGCAAACACATGTTGATTGCCTCATCGAGTCGAAAAAACTTATAATGAATCTCTACGTGAGGGTTTGAATACTTGAATTTATTTCATGAATGTTATGCAATATTTGTTATTAATTTTACGTGAACCTTTTTGTGTGATCAGTGGACAATACTTCTAGTGGTAACAGAATTTCAGATGACCACTAGTTAACTGTTTTAATCCACCGTCAACTACTAAAACCCAGATATGTAGTGTCACTAGTAATTGACATAACCTTCAATTATCTATAATTTCTGTGTTTGAAAAAAAACGAACTAAAATATACTAATGTGAAATAGAATGTAGGGTATATAATAAAGGAAACATGATGGTTTTAAGTGTAATTTCCTTATTTCCAGTAACTGACCTAGCTGTGTCAATTATAGGAACTTGACTGTCAATTTCTAATCACCCAATTTGACATAAATCTTCTAGGCCCTATTCGCCGATTCTTTTTGTTGGTCCTGAATCTTGTTACAGAGACGGTCAACAGACAACCCAGGAAAGTTATCTTCCAAGAAGAAAACTACTGCTGGTATTCGGTTTACTATGATGAGTAGCAGCATAGGATGAATTGGATGAATTTTGCAAGTAGGAGAACAATCGTCAAAAATCAAGTTTTTCTATGAACGATTTTTGGCCAAGAACTGATGATATTGCACTATTAGAAAGCACCTACATTTTCTATGGTCCTTGCACCCTACATGGGATTGGACTGATTATATTTACGAACCTAAACATAAAACTGAACAACTTAAGTTTTAAAAAGCACAATTTTAGTTAATGTTAAATACTGAACACATCCTTAAAAATGCTTGATTTCATCAGCTACTTTTGAATGTTGTCAGTTTTTTTTTGTAAAAATATATAATAAAAATGTGCAATTAAAATATTGTCAATTACTGGTGAAACTGCCTGTCAACTTCTGGTGCATTAACTGTCAACTACTGGTGATTCATGCATTAGTTAGGAAAAAATTTAATAACTTAATAGCTCTTAAAGATATAATAATTGTTTAGAGATTGGCATATTCCGCATTATATTTACAATATAATGGTATAAATAGAAAAGTTTCAAAATGCATTTTGATTTACGCACACAATTTCGTTTCACAGTAATGTCTTAAACTGTCAATTACTGGTACATCTACCCTAATTGTATTCTATCTGAAGTATCAGGATTACACAAGATCATTAACTAAAATGTTTTGAGTACATTTTGCACACTGTGTTAGAATAATTTCTGCCAGGGGTTGTACTACAACCCATACGGCATCCGCTTCTAATGTGGGAGATCTTTATCCACCTCCCGGGCATAAGCTTAACATTTATAAACTGATGCATTTATGTTCTCTTTCACAATGTGAAGATTTCTTGGTCCTTCACTTGTCATGGTTTATGGTCCATATAATATCACTCCTGTGGTATGTTTAACATTTTTTGATATGGAGATCTTCAGCTTTATTTTTTTCCTGAGCATTTGTGGACTTCCAATATTGGAACGCCAAATACAGGTTTCATTATGAATATAATTTTGTGCCATTGATGAGTATCCTAATCTCTGTATTTCCGGCACAATTTAAAGATTTGCTGCTCATCCTTGCTGTTAGGCGTTGGGACTAATTTCCTCGCAAACCTAGCTAAGGACTTTTCATATCATCTATTATTATTCTAATCATTCACGAGTGGGTCCCTGGCGTAGAATTAACTTTCTCGCAAACCTGACTTGTTTTCTTTTTTCCTTAAAGCTAGGTGCGTCCTTCTTAGGACGGCTTCTTTAGCACACACCTAGTTGCGAGGTTACTCCCCCCCTGGTTCTATACAATTATATTTTAGGATTATGATGGCTTGGAGTCAGCTAATGTGCCATTGCTAGTGGCAGATGGTAAAACTGTGTCCTGCGAAAAGGCCTACCGGGATGCCTGCTTGGATGCTAGGTTTGCTGCTTTTGACCTAGTGTTCAACGAAATGTTAGAAGCTCTCCGGGATGAAATAAATGCTAAGTATAGGGCACTGGAAAAAAAAAGTCGAATCCCTACATAAAAGTTTTGAAGAGAAGTTCGAAGGTATCAACAAGGAAATCAAGGACTCTCGTAGAGATGTCATTGAAAAGATAAACGAACTGAAGGAAGCCTTTGGGAAATGCTCCGGGACTCCGAAGGCAGGTAACTCCAAGGAAGATACATCTGTTGATAACAGCAAGGTAAGTAATGTTTTTAATAATATTGCCTGTGCTAAAAGTTTAGAGTCTATGGATGAAGAAGTCACTCTGATGGAACCGATGAAGAAGTGGATAGAAGTCCCTGGATTGGTGTTGCTAATAAAAAATTCAGAAAAGGCACGAGGGTCGATAACCTAAAGACCGTCTCCAAAGTAATCGAAGAAGTCGTCAGCGCTATTAGAATGAGGAATCCGAAGAATGACTATGGGATTAGGAAGAGCTTTGTACCGCCAATTATCGTGCGGACTCATGGCGTCCCGTTTAAGACGATTTTAACTGAGCTCGAGAAGCCTGTTCCAGTGGAAAAGATCACCGTTCATACGGGCAGAGCTGAAACCGTCAAGGTTAAATGTGAAGATGAAGAAACACAACAGGTTAGTCTCTGGCATTAAGTCTGATAATATTTTAAAAATTCAGCATCATCAACTGAAGTCGGAGAAGGTCTTGAAATACGTAATTCGTAATGTGGATGTTACGTATGACCTCGATGACTTCCAAGAAGACCTAAAAAGAGCCAACTACTTCCCGGAAAAAGTTATTCAATTGAGGAGAGCCAAAGGATCCATTGATATTTCGATGGTTTTGGTTCTACTCCCGAATACCGAACACAACCAGTCATTGAAAAACATAACACGTATTGGGCCGCTGGCAGTTTCAGTGGAGGCCTTTCGAGGGAACAAGAAGCCACTACAGTGTTACAACTGCCTGCGCTTCGGACACGTATCCATGGGCTGCACGGAAGATCCTCGTTGTAATAAATGTGCTGAGGGGCACCAGTCAAGAGATTGCCCCAAGATCAAAGGACAAGACCCCCTAAAGTGCATTAGATGTGGTGGACAGCACACATCAAGCTACACGAAATGTCCAAAATACCCCCAGGTTCAAAGGATGTCTAGTTCTAAAGTGACAGCAGGCAAATCCTATGCTGCCGCTGTGTCTACGCCGGAAGATAAAGGCCTCAACATCAACGACCTACCAGGTATGTATAAACAATTAGGACGTATCTTTCATCTGTTTTCTAATCTAGGCAAAAGTTACCCACAGTTGAGTGGGCTCCTTACGACCAACTAATTTTAGTATGGCTGCACAACGTTATACTGTAATCAACAAAGGTGAACTTCGGTGCGTAGACTATGGCAAAGCGTATCGAGTTTCACAACTTTCTGATAAAGCAAGAAATCGACGTTGCTTTCCTCTGTGAAACTCAGCTCAAACCAAGCCAAGACTTCAAGCTACCTGGCTATTGTGTGTACCGTAAGGATCGAATGGCTTCAAATGCTGCAACATGTGCGTCTGGGGGCGCTGCGATCATCATTAAGAAGGGAATTCAACACCAAGAATTAGTATCCAAGTCTTATGCAGGTATGGAATCGGCTTCCATCATTATCAATGGCATCTCCTGTGGTGAAGTGAAGTTCGTGGCGCTCTACAATTCACCTAAACATTATCTTGACATTTGCGAGCTCTTCAGTGGTGACACTCCAGTCGTCCTGGCTGGTGACCTAAATGCCAAACACCCAAGCTGGAACTCCAGAACGCAGAATTACAACGGCATGATTCTCTATAGGTACATACAAGGTAGAGATGATATCATCGCTGCTGGACCTGTGGAGGACACTTACTACTGCGACCACTGCCCTAGTAGTGACGTTTTGGACATCTCGCTCTTGAAGGGTTTCTTCAAACCGTACAATATCTTCACGATTGATGACCTCTCTTCTGACCACAAGCCTGTGGCGTTGAACTTTGACAATGTTGACATAAATTTCCGAGAGGAACTCGTACATCATCAAGACTGGAAGCTCTACAAAGATATTCTTAAGGACTATGGCTACCATCCCGACACTTGTCTTTCTTGTTCTCTTTATTCTTTCAATTCTTTATTTGTAATGCCTGGTATACGACCTCTTCTTCTTTCATTTATTTCAACTTCATCTCGATGAATTTCATCCTCATTCACATGATCATATATTTGTTCTTGGATTTCTTTTCCGTCAGAGGACAAGCGATCAACAGAGGACATCGATCAACTTGTTGATGACATCACCAGATGTATTAACAGTGCCATAGAAGCTAGTAAGTATCCATCAGAGAATAAATCTTCTCATCGAATCCGACTCACTCCTGGAATCCAAGGCCTAATTGCTGAAAGAAATAGGACCCGTAGACTATGGCAATGCTATCGTGAACCTTGGCTCAAAACCAAGTACAACAGGTTAGTGCGAAGAGTTCAAGAGGAGATAAAAGAGCTTCGCGACGCTAGATGGAATGAAAAACTCAAAAGCTTGTCGGCTCGCGACAATTCCATTTGGAGTATGGTCAGAGCTTTACAGAAGAAGAAGAATGTTACGATTCCTCCACTCCGTAAACCACAAGGTGACTATGTGCAAACTGATCAGGACAAGGCCCAAGTCATTGCAGATTCACTGGAAATGCAGTTTGTTACTCCTACCAACGATAAGCCCGAGAGCCAAATCATGTCTCAGCATGTGGTAGAAGGTATTGTCAACTTTGATGAAGTCCCACAGCATTTAACGAAGAACAGTATCGAGGCTGGAGAGGTCGCCACCATCATAAGTAAACTGAAAAAAGAAGGCTCCAGGAAGAGACAAGGTGAGTAATAACGCCCTTATAAATCTCCCGAAGAACTTTATTGACTATCTCACCAATATCATTAATGTCTGCTGGAAATTTTCTTACTTCCCTGTGGCTTGGAAGCAATCTATTGTGTTCAGTATCCCCAAGCAGGGGCAAAATCCTGCGATTCCGTCGAGTTACCGACCTATTAGCCTGCTACCCACGATGTCCAAAGTGTTGGAGAAAACGATTCTCGTCAGATTCCAAGACCACTGTCTAGCAAATGACCTTTTTCGGGAAGAGCAGTTTGGCTTTCGTGCTGCCCACTCTTGTCCGATGCAGATAAGGAGGCTCGTTGAAGACCTGAGCACCCCCCTGAACCTCTCCAGGTACTGTGGGGTGGTATTTCTCGATGTCAGTAAAGCTTTTGACCAGCTGTGGCATGAGGGCCTTGTCTACAAAATGACCAGAGACGGGTTCCCTGCCGATTTGATTTTGTTGGTGAAATCCTTTCTTGACGGCAGATCCTATCAAGCCAAAGTTGGAGAAAATCTTTCCACGCCCCGTGTTGTAAAGGCCGGTGTCCCTCAGGGTTCTGTCCTCGGGCCTGTGCTATTTAATTACTTTGTACATGATTTCCCGAAACCCGATAATTGTAATCTGTATTTTTATGCGGATGATACTGCCATTATGACATAGGCACACCAGCCGGCTCACGTTATCACTCGGCTGCAGTGCGCCTTGAAGCAGTTCGAAGACTGGTTTAACTGCTGGAAGTTGAATCTTAACGTCGGAAAGTGCAAGGCTTTGTACCTCAATAGGAAGCTCAAGCGTCCCCCAGATTCTCTTGTTCTGTTCAATAAGAAACTGGACTGGGTGGACAACTACAAGTATCTGGGAGTTATCATTGACTCAAGACTCTCATGGAACCGGCATATGTCCTATGCTCTGAACAAAGCGAAGAGGGCTAAGTACAGTATCATAGCTCTCATGGGTCGCAACAGCGCCCTCAGCATTGACAACAAGCTACTTCTGTAGAAGTCGATTATCCGGACCATACTCCTCTATGGCATGACTGCGTGGGCGACTATCTGTAAAACCAGATGGAGTGAACTACAGTCATTCCAGAATGTTACCCTGAGGACCATTGCCCAGCTGGACAGAAGGACGGTGAAAAACCAATCCATCCACATGGATTTAAACATGGCCCATATCGGAAAGTTTATACAGGATCTCCTTTTGATTATGATATAGAAGATAAAGACTCACGACAATAAACTTGTGAATGGAATACTGAAGAACTCGTTGAATATGAACTGGCATACGAAGTATCGTAAACCGAGGCACGTTCTTGACGTCAATTTTGAAGATATTAGCAACGTCTCTTTCCCGGACTACTGGAAGATGTGATAATCTTCTTTCTCCTTGTGTTTTTTATTTCGTTTGTATTTTGTTTCTGACAATCGTCAATCTTATTTTCTTTTTTGTATAATATGGAAGACCGCTTGGGTTGGTTAGGCTTCGTGACTACCTCAGTGTATTTCATTTGGAGTTTATTCTGGTTGGATGAGCTTTGTGAAAGCGCTGCTTTCGTCCCATCTTAACAAATGTACACTTCACTGTTCGATTGTCGATTGTCAATAAACAAGTCCATCAGGATCTCTTGCCAAGAGGTTCAGGTTCATACTACTCGTCACATCATCCTACTTATAGATGGTATCCTACTCTTAGGTGGTATAGATTGGAGACGGAACGTTAATTGAAGGTGCATTCTCTTAAGGTCAGCGGTTTTTTATATCCTATGCTTTAAGGCTGTTTTTTCTTCTACAGATCTTATTCTAGAAAAGCCCTTTTCAGGGCTAGCAGTCTGACTATTCTTTACTTATTATTTTAAATTTTATCATAATGCCAGACTCAGGCAAAGCGTTAAGTGGCATACTTACTTACTTACTTACTTTTCAAACCCGCTTTTCCGTTAGGGTCGCGGGGGCAGCAGCCCTATGGAGGATCTCCAGCGATCGCGATCTTCCGCCATCAGGCGCATGTCCTCCCTGGTAATATCCAAGCGACTCGAACCCAGATTCTCCAAGTAGTCTAGCCACCTGGTTCTAGGCCGACCCCTTGGTCTCTTACCCACCGGCTTGGAAAATAACAACTGCCTAGGAAGACTAGTTTGCGGCATCCGTATCACGTGGCCATACCAGCGCAACTGAGATCTCTCAATGCGGAGAAGTAGCGGCTCAACACCTAAAGATTCCCTTATTGTGCTGCTGTACACTCTATCTAGTAGGGTAACACCTGCCACACCTCTCAGGAATCTCATTTCGGCCGCTTGTACCCGCGATCGCACTCTTTCGGTCATTACCCAAGCCTCATGACCATAGGTGAGAATGGGGACAAAGATAGATTTGAAGACGGAGAGCTTGGCTTTGTTACCCAGCTCGCGTTTCGTTACCACGGATCGCCACAGTTCACGTCTGACACAGCTTGCTGCACCGATCCGAGCATCCAATTCTTTCTCCTGCCGTCCATCACTCGTGAATGCAATCCCGAGATACTTGAACTTCTCCACCTGTCTCAATGAGGCTCCCCTAACATGGAGAGCGCACTGAGCAGGCTGTCTTGAAAGAACCAGAACTTCGGTTTTAGCCACACTGATCTTCATCCCAGCTTCTTCACATTTGGCTGCAAACCGGTCTAGTGCATGCTGAAGGTTCGTGCGAGAAGACCCAAGCAGGACAAGGTCGTCCGCAAAGAGCAACCTCTCCACCAGGCAGTCGCCCACACAAACACGCTCATCGCCTCGGCTGCCCCTGTCTATCCAGTCCATAAAGATAATGAACAAGATGGGCGACAGTACGCACCCTTGGCGGAGTCCAACACCCACGGTGAACGGTCTTGACTTAATGCCATTTATCCGGACACACATCTCAGAGCTTTCGTACAGAGACATGATAGCAACCAGTAATTGCCCATCCACTCCATACTCTTGCAACACTTGCCAGAGCTTCTCCCGAGGAACCCTGTCATATGCTTTTTCGAGGTCCACAAAGCAAGCGTAGACCTCTTTTGCATACTCCCAGGATTTCTCAAAGATTTGCCTTAGAGCAAAGATGTGATCCGTCGTGCTTCGGCCAGGTCGGAAACCACACTGCTCCCCCGACAGTTTGGAGTCGACTATTTCCCGACTTCTCTTCTCCAGACACTTAGCGTACACTTTCCCAGGAATGCTGAGCAAAGAGATGCCTCGATAGTTGTTGCAATCTCTCTGATCTCCCTTTTTGAAGATAGGGATCACAATTCCTGTCTGCCATTGCTTAGGGGCCTGTCCAGATATCCAAGCAACCTGACACACTCGAGTCAGCCACAGGATACCATCCTGATTTAAGGCCTTTAACATCTCGGACCGGATTTCATCATCACCTGCAGCTTTACCAATCTTCAGGGACTTAATTGCCCATCTGACTTCTGTTTCAGTGATACTACCGTGACTATTCTCCGCTCCAAGGTGCACCTCATATGCCTCAGTTGTTGTTGTCACTTGCCAAAAAACAAGTGATAGTAAATATACGTATGGCGAGATATATAAAGATGCCTGTAAAGATTACAGGTTCGAAGCCTTTGATGCTATAATTAAGGATAAGCTAGAGGTTTTGCGCCAAGAAATGTGCACTAAATATGATAATTTACAAGGAAAAGTCGAGTCACTAAAAGGGAACATAACTGAAATCCACGATAAAATTGCTAATATGAATGCTGAAATATCTGCAGCACGTAATGAAGCCAACAAGAACTTTAATAAGTTGGAGCAGTTCCTCAAAGATCAATTCTCTGCTCTGTCAATGAAAGGTAATCAGCCTACAGGTGAAACTTCTGACTATCTAAGAGACTCTTGTGAAATAGAGAGTGTGAATCCTCAGCCTATGGAAATTATCCCCTCCGGCTTAGGGAGTAATGATAACGATGGCAAAGACCCGATTAGTACAAATCGCAAACGGTTATACAATGATACGGATAAATGGATACCTGCAAAACCCAAAAAGGCTAAAAAAGCGTTGAAAATTGACAACATCAAGGATGTTGTTGATATAAATGATACAATCGCTGTTGCTTTTCGAGAAAGCAAGTCCGAACAGCGAAAAAATGTTGAAAAGCCAAATACCAAGAGCAGCTCCTATAATCCGCCAGTCATAATACGTACTCACGGTCAGCCAATCAAGCAAATCCTGGGCGAGATTCAAAAGCATGTGGCGATTAACCAAATTACTGTACACACAGGCAGAGCAGAGACGATCAAAATAAGGTGTCATGATAAGGAAACGCATAGTAAATTGGTGTCTGGCATAAAGGCTGATAACGTGCTAAAGATTCAGCATCATCAACTTAAATCGGAAAAAGTCCTCAAATACGTTATACGAAATGTAGACGTGGCCTATGACCTTAACGATTTTAAGGAAGACCTAAAAAAGGTCAATTATTTTTCTGAGAAAGTGATTAGACTTAAAAAATCTAAAGGATCCATAGATATGCCCATGATTCTGGTTCTGTTAGCGAACACAGAGCACAACAAGACTCTAAGAAATGTTACTCGCATAGGACCCTTAGCTGTATCCATCGAAATGTTCCGTGGAAATAAAGAGACCATTACAATGCTTTAATTGCTTACGATTTGGTCATATATCTCTAGGGTGTACTGAAGCCCCTCGCTGTAACAAATGTGCTAAAGACCACCAGTCACGAGACTGCCCAAATGTTAAAGGACAAGATCCTCCAAAGTGTATAAGATGCGATGGGCAGCACACATCCAGTTATACAAAATGCCCAAAATATCCGCAAGTCAAACGAGTCCCAACTAAAGTTACTCCGCAGACATCCTATGCCTCAATAGTCTCGAAAACGGATAAAAGATTTAACATAAATGACATTCAAGACATGTGCAAACAGCTTGGCAGTATATGCCATTTGTATAATGAATTAGGCAAAAAATATCCACAAATGAGTGGAATTCTTACGAGCAAACACTGAGATTATGGCTGATCGACGCTATACTGTTATTAACAGAGGTAAGCTTCGTTGCGTCATATGGAACGCCAGGGGGATTCCCCGGAGGCGTATTGAGTTTTATAACTATTTAATTAAATGGGATATAGACGTGGCATTTGTTTGTGAGACACATCTAAAGCCGGGCCAAGACTTCAGAATCCTCTGGAGTAATACACAGTAAATACGTGTCGTTTACAGGACCTGTCGCAAAGATAGAATTAATACTTCCAATGTCAAAAGCTCATCTGGAGGTGCAGCAATTATGGTTAAAAAAGGCTTTCGGCATCGGGAAGACCTCATACGAATGTATACAGGAATGGAGGTTGCTTCTATTATTATCACGGATACTATTGTTGGCGATGTTAAATTCCTGGCGCTTTACAACTCTCCCAAGCATAAGATCGATGTTGACGAGCTCGATGAGCTATTCTCTGGGAGTATCCCAGTGGTAATGGCGGGAGACTTGAATGCTAAGCACTTGCAGTGGAACTCCAAACGTCATAATCAGAACGGTGTCATATTATCTAGATATATACAGAGCAAAACTGATATCATTGCGATAGGTCCTGTAAACGACACGTATTACTGTGACCACTCACCTACAAGTGATGTCCTTGATATTGTTTTGCTGAAAGGCTTCTATAAGCCATTCGATATTTTTACTGTTGATGATTTATCTTCAGATCATAAACCGGTCGCACTGAATTTTGAAAATCTCAATATTGACTGCAGAGAACAAATGGGGCTTAAACAAGACTGGAAACTTTTCAGAGATCTTCTCAAAAATGACAGTAATCTACTCAATGACGTGCATAGTACGGAGGAGATAGACATAAATGTTGAAAGGGTCACTACACGTATTACTGAAGCCATCAATGCTTGTGCTTCTCCAGTAGACGTGAAACGGCCTGATCATCTCGATCTTACTCCAGCAATCAATTATCTAATAGATCAAAGAAACAGGGTAAGGAGGCAATGGCACCGAACACGAGAGCCTTGGCTTAAAACCAAATATAACCGACTTACGAGAAGAGTACATGAGGAAGTAAATAAACTTCGTAACGATAGATGGAATGAGAAGGTGAAGAGTTTGTCAACCCAGGACAATTCTATATGGTGCATG
>JAHWFO010107967.1:0-29047 GCA_023313115.1 Rhysida immarginata
CGTCTCCGAGTCTTGGTTGACGTGCGTCTGGACGCAGAAAAGTGAAAGAGATAGGCTTTCTACTTCTTGACGCACTTGTAAATGCGTCTCAAATCTTTCTAGATCACATGATTCTTTTGCGCAAGCGCACTTGCTTTGTTAACAAAAGACGTTCAGTCCAGTCGTCGTTTCGCTACAACATGGCTGAAGAAAGAGAATTTGAAGAAATGTTGATCGGGGGAATTTTTAATCGGCCAATATTATATGATAAAAGGTGGTGGCCATGATAGTTAGAGAGAAGCTTCTCCCTCTAAAGAGAAAAATTGCAAAACAAACTAATGAGGCTTGCGCAGTTGAACTTTCTGCGTAGACTTCACGCATGCATGGAAACTAATACTTGCATTCGAATTAAATGCGGCAAGAGCTGTTGCAATGTGCATCTAGGTGCGTCCAGATGCACATTTGCTTTCTGCGTCGAGACGCAGTTATAAATGCGTCCAAAACGCGTGCATGGAAATTAAGCTTTAAACAAAGAATATGCACATATACAAAACACTGGTCTGCCGACACAAACAGCACTCCAACATTATTGGTTGTCTCTTTGATCGGTCTCAGTTAAACATAATAGGGAAGCTAGCTGGATCAGGGAAGAGGAGCAATCAGCATCCACACTACCAAATATGGCTTATACTGACATTGCACCAGATGAACTCTCACAAGTCATTAAACGTACTCACAATTGGAAGGCTCCAGGTGTAGACAGGATTCAGAACTTCTGGTATAAATGCTTCACCTGTTTGCATCTGACCCTTGCAAAACAGATACCCAACACTTTGCAAACACCACCAACATTGCCATACTTCCTCACAAAAGGAATAACATACATGGTACCAAAGTCACATAACACTACAGACAATATCAACTTATCACATGCCTGCCCACACTTTACAAAATAATAACTGCCTGTATCGCAAACAAAATTTATACACACAAACACAAACAACATTCTCACAGAGCAACCAAAGGGATGCCGTAGAAATCATATGGGTTGTAAGGAGCAACTCCTGATAGACATTGTGGTCCTACGGCAAACTCACTAACATCAACACCTCCATGCATCCTTCATTGATTACAAAAAGGCCTTTGATAGTGTCCCACACTCATGGCTTTTATATACACTACGATTATATAAAATAAACCCTACACTTATCACATTTTTAGAAAGTACAATGCTGCATTGGAGAACTACACTACACCTCACACTCAACAGTGAAACCATCACGACTGACAAAATACAGATAAACCGGGGCATCTTCTAGGGTGACTCACTGAGCCCACTCTGGTTTTGTCTTGCACTAAATGCACTTTCCAACAGACTGAACAGCACAACTTACGGCTACACAATTAAACATAATAAAATCTGCCACTGCACGCTTTCACACTTACTCTAGATGGACGGCATGAAAATTTACGCCTCCACACCAATACAATTGCACCAGTTACTCGACATTACACAAACTTTTTCTAAAGACATACAGATGCAATTTGGGTTGGACAAATGCAAAACCATTCACACTGAAAATGGAGTACTCAGGGAAGGGGGCTTCATATTAGAAGAACCAGGTCACATTGAAGCTATGAAAAATGATGAATTTTATAACTATCTTGGATTTAAACAAACCAAGGTTCTGGAGCACAAACACAAAGAATACACTCACTAAACAAGATCTTCATAAGCTACAGGCAATACTTAAAACATTTAAATTTCAGAAATTTAATCAAGGCTATCAATACTTAAGTCACCCCAATATTCTCGTATTCCTTTGGAGTCATAGTGGATACATACAGATCATGAGGGACTTGAAAGAAAACAACGTAAACTGCTTACGAAGCACAGAAAGCACCATCCACACACAGCAATTGAAAGACTCACCCTGCCTCGTTCAGAGGGAGGCAGAGGTCTTATTGATATACACCAGAAACAGACTCAGTCACTCAGAGAATTCTTTTACTCTAAACAACACACATCACCATTACACAAAGCAGTCTGCATGGCTGATATAAAATACACACCTTTGAATCTAAACAGCATGCAGAACATCCATAACATTCCTACTACATGCACTAAACTTCATTCATGGCTCAGAAAGCAACTCCACGGTAGACATCCTTCTGACCTCAACCACCCGCACGTCAACAAAAGAGTGTCGAACTTTTGGGTGAGTGAAGGGAGTCTCTTTGGGGAAACTGAAAGAACCCTGATTGCCATACAAGACCAGGTTATTAACATTAAAAGCTATAGAAAACATTATCAAAGATTCGACTGATGGGTCTTGCAGGAAATGCCATATCGCAGAGGAAACCACCCAGCATGTCATATCCAGTTGCAAAAATACTCATGCAGACAGATTATTTACACAGACATAACCAAGTAGCCAGCACCGTACATCAACATCTAGCTAAGATACACAAGCTTAGGGACATCCATACTCCATACTATAAATATATCCCAGACATTGTCTTAGAGAAAAATATATTTTGACAGAGCTATAATCACTGACAAAACTATCCCTCATAACAGACTAGACATTACACTAGTAGATAAGCAAAACAAAGTGACCTACATAATTGATATCTCCATTCCCAACACACACAATTTACAAAAGACATACACTGACAAAATCACTAAATATTCGGATCTTGCACACAAAATAAAACGCCTTTGAGGAGTTAGCAGAGTACAAATTGTTCCTATCGTTCTTTCTGCCACTGGGGTTATTCCACACTCACTACACAAAAGCCTGTCAACACTAAATTTAAACCCACATTTATGCAAAACCTTACAGAAAGCCACAATTCTAAACACTTATCACATAGTAAGGAAATTCCTACACTCTAACATCAATACTCCCACGAGCGCGTAATTTTTCATTTCCTTACATACGAGTCTCTTGGGCTTGGCCCTCTCTTGGGTCCGAATCTGGGACTTTGCCTCCAGACTTGATCAGAGTTTGGTTTCCCCAAACAATAACAACAGCAACAACAATAATAATAATAATTTAATTTAATCAGATCAGAATGTACAAGCAAATACAAACTGCCCCTACAGATGGTAAAACCCATGCGGGGGAAGGAATCAAAAGAAAAAGATTACATTTCGGAACAAATAAATCAAAATCAGATATTTAAAATCTTAAAAATAGAATTGGTTGGGTCATTAAAAATGTCTACATCTTTATGAGAAAGGTTTTTATAATACAAAGTAACAAGTTTATACGAAGGAGTAATCTCACCAATATTTGTCCTCGTACTAGGAGTTATTAAAGTAAGACACTTATGACGACTTTTTCTAGGAACTGACAGCCCGATAGATGACAGAACATCGGGCATTCAAACAGCCCCAGAAACAATCCTCTTAAGGACATTAAGAAAAATATTACCAATGATATTGGAAAGAGTAAACACATTTATAAATTCCATATTGAGATCATGCTTGTTATATTTTTTTGAGAGAAAATTTAAAAATGCAAGAAATTTCTTTTGTAGGAGTAAAAAGTTTTGAGTGTGATGAGTAAACCAAATTAACACAAAATATGTAACTTTAGGAACTACAATAGAAATAAATAACTTTACGATAGTTAATGGACTTTTGAAAAATGCGGTAAACCTTTTCAAGAGGCCAATTCTAAGGGAGACATCTCTTATGATGTTATCAATATGCGGGGTAAAAGATAAGTTATAATTAAATAAAATGCCTAAATCTTTAACTTCATCTTTTTTCCCAATCTTGTAATCAAAAATAAAATTGGTTACTTTCCTGGAGAAAGAAACTACTTGTGATTTGCTCGAGTTAAGACTTAATCCGTTCGATTTAGACCAGGAGAGAATTGAGTCCAACGTTTCTTGCATTTTAATATAGTCTTGCCAACTGTCAATGCACGAAAAAATTTTAAGATCGTCCGCACACATTAGAATTTGAACATCATTAGTTGGTAAAGAAGCTATTAGGTCTGCAGAGTAGATATTGAATAGCAGCGGTCCCAGGGGAGAATCCTGAGGAACACCACTATTGATTTTACCAAATTTCCAGAAATTATTTACAGGATAAAGCATCAAACATCTATCAGTTAAAAAGGAACGCATCCAGGATAGCATATTTAATTGGAATCCCATAATCTCTAATTTCTGGAGAAGAAGGTCAATATGAACCTTATCGAAGGCTTTAGAATAATCCAAGTAAATTACATCCACTTGATGACGAGTAACAATAGCTTTCCAGAGGTAAGAAGTTAACACAGCAAGATAAGTTTTGGTCGATCTGGCCTTGCGGAAGCCGTGCTGAATATCAGGAAGATAAGGATCAACAAATTTTGAAAGATGAGCAGCAACGAAGGTTTGCAGGAAAAGAGATAAGTGCAATAGGTCTATAATCTTTCGGTGTGGTCGGTTTCACAATTTTAGGGATAGGAAAAATAAAAATAGTCTTCCAATAGGTAGGATAAGTACCTTGCGACAGAGAGAGGTTTAAAAGGTCACATAAAGGGTTGCAAATCGCGTGAAGACAGCCCTTGAAAATATAGTCAGGAAAGCCGTAATAATTATAACATTTGGAGGCAGACAGGGAGTTCCCAATAGAGAGTAATTCAGAAGTTGTCAAAGCGGGTGCATTAAATTTCACCTCCACTCTATCCCAGTATTTCGGAAGATTCTGAATATTAACCTCAGTTATCTCATTACCTGCAAAATTCGACTGGAAATAGTTCAAAATATCTGTTTTCCATACCAATTCACCATTGTAACCTTGACGGGAGCCGTTACCCAAAAGCTTCTTGGTCACGCTCCAGAATGAGGCCGGAGAAGAATTCAAAGAATTCTCGACACCTCTATAGTAAAGGTCATAATCAACTTTACAAGCATGTTTATAATTTTTTTCTGAGTGTTTTATATTCATTATAATAATGGGGATCTTCATCTTTTTCCAAAGCCTATGCTTTGCAGTCTTCAAGTGCCTTAATTTGATAGTATCCTGGCGAATCCAGATTGGGAATCTGTGTAATTTATCATTTATGCCAGTTTTGTTCGACTTTGGGACAAAAATGTTAATAGCAACCAAAATGGTATGAATAAGAAAATTCCATTTGTCATCCACCCCATCTAAGGAGTAAAAATCATCCCAGTCATAAGTAGCAAGATAATTATAAAGACCAGAATAGTCGCCTTTCCTAAAATTAAAAGGAGACCCATTCCAGTCGGTATAACGTTTCTGGAAGGCGGTGTTAACGACACAAATAAGAAGGACAGGATGATAAACATCAGGTGGCACTGAAAGTTTCTTACTTGCAGTAACGTTAACATTAAAATTGGCGAACACCTTGTCTAGGGACTCCTCCCTCTCATTAAGCACAAGACTGAAGTTTGAGAGACCCGTTTCATTGCTCCAAAATGAGGTCGAGCGTTGCCGATGTTTAGCGTAAAATAAAGAACTTGGGTAAATCTTATTGTCATCATAGTTGAAGTCTCCCAGTTACAATTACAGCTCAAAACAAATTCAGACAAGTCACCCAAGAACGTGTCATAATCACCAGTTAACGTGTTGGGTAGAACATAAGTCACTACAATGATTAAATCTTTTCTTTCTCTAAAGAGCCGAGAGTTGAAATTCATGATTGATGGCGTTCGAAGACGAACGGCTACCAGGTCTATGCCACTGACAGTAGAGCTCAAAGAAACGGAGCAAGAGTCAAAATTATTGGGAATGGCAACTAAAACACCACCACCTAAGTTACCAGATGACCTACCAGACCTGTAGACATCAAAATCTTCACCGAAGAACATGTAATCTGTGATAAGAGTCATTAAGCAATGTTTCCGTAAGACAATACATAAAATTATTATTGAGGGTGATAAAATGATTGAGATGTGACAGTTTGGTTCGAAGTCCTCTCACATTTTGATATAAAATGTTGAGAGGAACAGACATTTTCAAATTCGGAGAAGATCTTGAGCACATTAAGCTAAGCTAGAGGATGAGTCCTCCTTCTCATGAACTATTTGATCTTGGTGTAATCTGCCATAAAATTCAGAAACTAAAGTTCCTGCAGGCGAGTGATTCGGATCAAACACCAAATCAAATGTATCTTCAGTTAAAGATACGAAAAATGAAGCGTACGTGTCAAATTTGGTTTTAAGCTTATGACATCTAATCAGATTCCTAGTGTCCATAAACTCAGACAAGTGAGAAATAAGAGAAGCCCTATCAATATCAGAAGAAAGTCTGGAGATGAAAATGTTCTTTAACAACGGCCTCCGCTTCAAGTGAGTGACTGCACTTATCCTCGCATCAGCGGCACATCCAAACACAGTTCGCTTGCCTCTTTTAACTTTAGATTATGATTTTAAAACCGAGCTGAATAAATGCTTATCAGAGTTAACTGTTGATCGCTGAACATTCTGCTGAACATCCTGATTTCGAATGTTATTGATCTCGATCGACTCTGGATGTGCAGTTCCCTCTCTTACCTTCGGAAATCTAGTTTTATTAGCAGTGTTTACCTTCAATTCTGAGGCAGTTGACTCAAGGAGTTTGTCCACTCTCTCGTTTAATAATTTGTTACTCTGTAACAGTATTGCGACCGTCCCCGTAAACTCTTTCACCACTGAGATAAGATCTGTAATGGCCGACAGCACGAGAGCGAGGTTAGAGAGCTCAGTGTTCCCTTGGGAGGCAAGCCGTGGATCGCTAATGCTGGACAAATAGAATTAAGGGACAAGTCACCGGAATCCTGAGCAGGTCCTGTCTCAGTCAACAGCGGAGAGCGATTCTCCTTGCACAAATCCAGCTTGTCTTGAGTGCATTTTTACCCACACCAATGCAGGCCGCATGAAAAAAACACTGATAGCGATCTGCACATTTAATCTTCGGTTGCTTTCCTCTAATGCTTTTCAGACATTTCTGACAAATTCCTGACGATCCCCGAGTAGAATTTTTCTTCGGCATGAGTGAAACCTACGGTTGACTCCCGAGCTACGATTCTATAGCCTGGTTCCACTTTCCGTTGTTGAGAGTTCCAGGTGCCCTATTCGTGGAAGCTACCTTTTGTGTACCGCACAGTTCTTGGAGAGGGAGGATAAACAAAAGCAAGATCAGGAGACGGAGGTCAAGGTCGTCAGTAGGGGAAAGGGTGATAACTAAAATAAGAATAAGTTAAGATTGAAGTTAAATGGGCAGATAAAAATAGTGGTAAAAAAGAAAATAATAAAATAAAAATAGTAATAATAATAAGTAAATTAAAATAATGAGGAAAATATTAAAATATTATAAGCCAGGAGAGAAAATATATATAAGTAAATAAAATAAATTTAAAAAAAAACAAAAAAACTTAAGAAAAACGATAAACTAAAAGAGAGGGAGAGAGAGAGACTAACTTAAAAACACTGTGTGAAGAAGGTATATACAACAACAAAAGTAAAAATAAGAACCAAACAACAAAGAAATTAGAAGTAGAGGTCAGAACAAATGAAAAAACTAATGAAAATTTAAAGCAAGTCTACAGAAAGAAACAAACACAGAACAAGGGAGAACGTACGGAAAGAAGGTAGAACTCGGCTGTACGGTGACTTGGTTGGACGGTAACAGAGTCTTGGATTAGCGGGGAAGTGTGGCTGCAGGTGGGGGAAACTGAGGAAACTGGGATGGGAAAGGGAGCGATTCACCCTGACGAGAATCCGGAACTGAATCATAATAATAATAATAGTAATGTAGCAACAACAGGGAAAATAGATCCTTCGAAATATGGAGGGAAAAAGAAGCGCAAACAGGGTTAATGACCAAACGTTTAACAATTAACATACATATAGCAGTAAATAAGAAGAAATTAAGCCTCCCGAGAAAGGTATAGGAAAGTAGCGGAAGCCCTAAGTTCATCTATTTTTACTAGTGATGTCCGTTGGATCCGGATCCAGGTTTCGGATCTCGGATCCTTTCGCTGGATGCGTATTAAGACTAATTAGGACTTTAGGCTATCACTTAATAAAAGCTTTTATAAACTGCTTTCAGAAAAAGTTTGCATATACAGAATTTCGATATAGGATCCGAATTTCGGATCTCGGATTTCTGACCAAGATCCAGATCTCGGATCTAGGTCCTTAAAAAACAAAAAAAAAACCAAAAAAAACCCGGATATCCGGATCTTGACATCACTTATTTTTACCCGTTCATCTGCACTTTTTAATCTCCCAATTTTTTTTTATTTTTATTTTTTTTTTTATCTAAAATTTGATTTTCTTGAACTTAGTATTTAGAAAAAATAAATGAACCCTATCTTCTTTCCTTTCTCATCATTTTCGAACGAATGATATATACACGCCATACGTTGCCATAGTTCTAAAGACCAAGTGACTGCCACCCCCACAACTCCGACCCCAGTGGGACAATTTGTTGTAGCTGGTCGCTTCCAATTGAATTCAGCTCAATAGAGGCGACGTCGCTTGAAAACCAGTTTTTTCGCGCAGTGGAGCGACAAGGAGCGACGCCGACGCATGCGCAGTGCCCATGGCGCGCAAAGCGTATTTGCGGCGGGCCTAACAGGGTCAACGTCACAGAGATTAGTCCTCCATTTGAGGGAGCATCTAAAGGCGAAACCGCCTCGCACCCTTTTCATATTCTGGAAACTAATATGTCCTATAACATCGGGCGCATATGCCCTGTTATGATAGAGACTAATTAAAATGTTGAATAGGTATCTACTACTAATAATTTTAATATTGAACATGTGACAATTTCTATCCAAGACATTCTGCAACTTGGACCTTGTAGCAAGAAAGCTGTTGAAGCCAGAGACAAATGAAAATAAGAGACTGGCAGTGCCCTATTCATTATGCTGAGCGCTACTGGTGCCACCGGAAGTGCAGCGGTCTCCATTATGGGGATGGCAGAAACGTAAGGTGGCGTATGTTCTCAATGTTATTTCAGCTGTTTTTGTAGATGACTTCGAGAGGTATTAGTAAGCGTAACCTGTTTTCTGATTTTTTTAAAAAAACTTTATTGCATTAACTAACGATAACGTATACTTTTAATGACTTTCAATAGCTGATTCAATGCCTTACGAATTTTTAAAAGAGCGCCTACAACTCGCAACTCCTATCGTTATTGTAATAATGGAGGCTTAGCCAGAGACAAGTGAAAGCATAGATGAAGAAAACTGAAGAATAAGAGTTTGGCTTCCAATTCTTACGCCTAATAAGATGTATCCACTATTTACGAAGAATGTCATCCTTTGGAAATCTATTGTGCAAATATTATACCTGGTTATACGAGCTTGGTGCTCATTTATTGAGTGACAGTTCTTTTTTTAATGTATTCATCACAATAAAAATGTTTATCACAATACTTATCTTTATTGAAATATCAATTAGATGTTTATACTTTAAAAAATTTAACAAGCTGTGTCACAAAATTATTTTAAGAAAATAAAAAAAATGTCATTTTAATTTTTGTTTATCTGACAATAATGGAATGTTGATAAAGTCAGTACATTTAAACTGGGAAGATATTTAAAAGTGTTTCTTACTATTGATAAACAAGCCTAACATAATTTATCAAATTTTAGCTAATTGATTTTAAAATTTTAAATTAAAAGAAAATCTGGTAACCTAAAATACTTTTAAAAGGTACTCAATTTTTTTTTTTAACAAAAAAAAGGAAGAAATAATTCTCAGTTGAATAAAATAATTATCACTGATAATAATCAGTTTATTAATCCACATACTGTAATAAACTATTAACATATTATTAATACACATGATTACTTGTGAAATGAAATATTGGATCCTTTTAAAAAACGATTTGTGCAATTATATGCACAACAACTGACAGGCATGTTTTTTCTTTCGTAAATTATGAAACAATAGATTCGCGCCAGAACAACAATGAGGGTTTTTTTAAAAAGGGGGGGGGGGAGGTTTACTTTCGCTTGTCTGTTCTCATTTCGATCTATCTGTTTTTTGCTTTTTTCTTTATATTTTTATTAAAAAGCAATTAATTTACGAAAATTCTCATTTATAAATTATAATTTTAAAGTAAATAAACTAAAATAAAATATACAGTTCATTAATTATAATCCAAATTATTGTTGATATGTATATTTTATTTTATTTACCTTAAATAAAGGAATTGATAAAGGAGAATTTTCGTAAATTAATTGCTTTTTAATATAAATTATAAAAAAAAACCAAAAAAACAACAACAACAACAAAAAACATACAGATCGAAATAAGAAGAGAGACAAGAGAAAGTAACCTTAATATGGTCCGGTGAGTTATTATTTTACTCCATATCAAAGGTAATTTGATATAATCTGTATATTTTATTTTATTTACTTTAAAATTATAATTTATAGAGGAGAATTTTCCTAGTTAATTGGTTTAATATAAGATCTTCCTCCTTTTTCATTTAAACTACTTTTTTTTTTTTAATTTATGTTTAAAAATAACTTTATTTATCATCAAATAACTTTTTATCCGATGGGCCGATTTAAATGATTATTTTTTTGTTTAATAGAGCAAGTTTTTCTGGTGGTTCCATAATAAATTCATCGAGATATCTTAGGTAGATATTAGAAAAAAATAAATGTTTGCGATTGATTCACATGCATTGCCTACGGCGATCAGCTGTTTCTTGCCAATCCCGGCATGGCGGCGCGAAGGCACCACTAGAGGGGAGGTCACTGCCAGTCTCTTATTTTCATTTGTCTCTGGTTGAAGCTTGTAAATTTGCGTTGGATAAACGCCAATGCCTGTTTATTGCCACCCGACCATATCCAGGCGCAATAAAGCAGCTTGGATATTACAAAAATTTTAAACCATGTTACAATTAGAGAGGTGTCAGAGAAATAGTGAATAAGGCGTTCTAGAATACCAATTCTACGCGAAATATCTCGGTTTAATGTTTCAAAATGACTTAAGAAAGGAGTATTATTCGTGGAAAACTATTCTAATTCCTTAATTTCCGTCTTTCTGGCTAGTATACCGTCTTCAGTGCCATAATTAAACAAAAAGGGGCCACTTTATTATAGGAACCATGGACAACTTCTGGACATTAAGCATCAGGCCGTTATTAGCTGCCTACTCTGATACAACCATAAGACTATGTTTTAGGTAAAGCTCTGGATAGGGAGCTTTAGTTGAAGGGCCTCACAGGCGCTGCAGCTATCAACTGCAATAGATTTTGAGGTTATGCACATAAATCTGAACCTTCGTGGGTTCTGCGCGAAGCGCATGCTGTAGATCAGCAAGAAAAATACTGAACAATAGCGGGCCCAATGGTGACCCCTGAGGTTCCATACACCTTTCTTAATTGGGTAAACATGGTTTAATATAATTTTCATTAAATATATTTAAGGAATTTTAGTTTATAGTTTATAGCTAGGAAAAAATTTAAATAAATGAGAAATGTTATCAATCTATAAAATAGCATTAAAATGTTCAGGAACAATTCTATAAATTATAATCAATATAACATATCTTTTGAAAAGAAATTTTTATATGTACATAATAGCATAACGTTTTTTAAGATTTACATACCTGCCAACTTTCAGAAAATAAAAAGAGTAAAATCCTTCACGTTATAGTTAGGCCTATGCATGGTTCGTAATTGCATTTTCCCAGCATGTGATATGTTGAAGTCACATTTGCACACTTTACAGAAAGCAAATTTTTCACCCTTCCGTGATGAAGACATGAACAGAAATTGTTTTTAATAATTCTCTCTGAAAGTCAGAAATATTTTATTTTATCAACAATTTCACTTAAGGCTAAAACTTCAGTATTCCGCGTTCTTTATCGTGGCCTTCGAGATACTAGGCCTTCACATTAGTGCCATCGGGGCTTGAAATCACGTGTCTACGCATTTTCAAGTTTTGACCGCTAGTTGTTTATCTCTACGACTAGTTTGGTGCTCTGCAGGGATAAAGAACTACACGATGCTCTCGTGCTCATCTACTTTATCCAACTTAAAATTTTACCACAGCCGGCTCGGTGGCCGAGAGCGTTGAGGTGCAGGTCTTGCCGCTCTCGTAAGCAGGTTCGAATCCCACCGAGGGCATGGATGTTTGTTCGTCTATTTCACCATCACCCTTTCATCCCAAACAGCTAGTCTCCTGGATGAAAGGGGAGATGCGGGCTGAAAATCCATCCATCCAAATATTACCATGAATTGGATTTCCCTCCAGCGTTAAAAAGTTGAACTTCTGACACGAAGGAAAACATTGAAATTATACGTGATGCAGGCCACGCCCTTCATGATGGAAAAAAAAGTCTTACCGTAAATACTGTATTTAGCGCCGGACCTGAATTACCGGCCCGCCTGCATTAAGCGCCTGGGGGTCCGCTGAATTTTTGCAAATAAGCGCCGGACCTTCAATAACCGCCCGGGCGCTTATTTTAGTTCATTTCGTGTATTTTTCTTCTCTTGCTGCTTTCTCACGGGAACCCAAATGCCACTGCTAAACTGGAAATTAGTTACCAGCATGATTGTCCTCTAATTTCTTGCTTTTAATTTTGGATTCAGTCAAGCAACATAGCTGATGAAAAATGAAAACTTCACAGTGATAGCATCAATTTTAATCTCGCAACAGTAAAGTAGGCTGAAAACCATTCTACAGAGGCTGTAGCCAAACAGTTTAGCATTGATCCTAACGGGAATGGAAAAAGATGAAGGAGAGAGGCGAGAATTTTGCATAATAGTATCCATTACAGTTGTGCAGAATTTTATAAGCGCTGGACCTGCAATACCGGCCCGCCTGGATTAAGCGCCTGGGGGTCCGCTAAATTTTTGCAAATAAGCGCCCGGGCGCTAAATACAGTATTTACGGTACTTTAAGAATTTAATTTCCGTAATAATGTGTTTCGTCGCCTACTCGTGTAGGAGAGGAGTTCAACATGTCACCAACTCAGGAAATTATGGAAAAACGTAAAATCCTTTATATAAAGCGTAAAAGCGTAAAATGGTATTAAAAGCGTAAATTTTACGCGTAAAACGTAAAAGTTGGCAAGTATGGATTTATATATTTTTATATTTAGTTTGTAGTTGGACAGAAATTATTCTTTTTGTTGTTGTTTTATCGTCACCTTTAGAGTCCCTGTATAAAGCGAGTACGGACAACTCAACCCATGGAGGTAGGAATAAATGACTCAACCTTATTCCTACCTCCATGACTCAACCTCCGCCGCCATATTGTGGCGACTTGGCATTAATAGTAGTTCTAGCAATGCATTTTTAAGGCACATAAAAAAAAAACAAATGAGGAAAATAAAGAAGACAAATGAGGAGAATAAAAAATTCATTAAAAATGGTCTATTCTAAAAAGTATTTACATGATAAAGAAATATTTAAAATAAACAAAATACTGAAATGCACTGAAAGGCACATAGAAAAAGACAAATGAGAAGAAAATATTACACAGTCTTACACATAAGAAATCATGTATTCCAAAAAGTATTTATCTAAAAAAAGGAATATTTTATAAAAAAAAACAAAAAAAAAAACATTTTTAAAGCTATTATATAGTTAAGAAATAAAATTACAAAGTTAATTTTTTTTTTTTTTACTAATTTGTTTATGATCAACAAAACAATAACGTGATGCTGAGAAGATGAAAAATTATATTACTATTAATTGTAATTGTAACAACTACAGGGGAGTAATCAACGGGATATATCCCGGAAGGTAAAACCCTGTGTTGTCTCCCAACAGGCTTACGCCCAAAACGGGATTAATGAAAAACATTTTAAAGTAAATAAGACAATTAAAAAGCCAACATTAAAAAGGCCAAACTATTATTAATATGAAAAATATTATTAGTAATAAAAATTTATTATTTTTAATTTAAAACAAAACATGGCAAGGTTTTGCACAAATATTAAAAATATAATTATACAGCGTGGGTCAAAATGAGGTACATATATATAATAAGACAAAAATAAATAAGACAAAAGAAAAAAATGTTTGCAAAATATAATTATCTGTCTTTAAATAAGAAGTATTCAATTTTTTTTACTAGCATAATAATTAGTTTTTTCTCCCTCAGCTGTAATTTTTTTTTTTGCTAGATAATGTAATTTAAACATTAAATAATTTTTAATGATTTTTTTTTTATGTCATGGAAATTCAATTTCTGGTGTAGAGCTCAAAATTTCACTCTCTAACTTTAATAAAAATTATTTTTTTGATAAAAATGAAGTTTCTAAGCGAATGTTCCAATTTGAACTTCTAAGCAAAATTTCAATTTTATACAACAGGATGTCTAGATGTCTGATTTTAAATATTTACCAAAAAAATAGCATGATGATTAAATATCCGTAGATTAATGACCAGACGCTACTATAGATAGTGGGGGTGGCCGTGGCCTGGTTTTCTCGTCGGTTGGCTTGCTAATCGATGGAGTTCAGCAACTTCAGGCGCGGCCAGGGTGACAGCCAGGGTTTGAGGGCCACCGCTGGCGGGACAGCCATTTGGGGCACGGCTGTTGGAGGACTTTAGTCTGACCCATTTGCCAAGTGACCATAGCTGGTTTTCCAGCAGTTGGTGACAGCCACTGGTTTGTTTGTCCGCCAGCAGCTCTTCCATCATGAAACCCCCCGTGCTTCGGAGGGCACGTTAAGCCGTCGGTCCCGGCTGCTACTGTCATCTCGTAGCAGTCATTATTTACTGGGATGGCGCAAAACTCCCTCGTAGGAGTAGGTGCCTCTGTACTAGATAGTAGTCACTTTTTTGCTCTAAGTCGAAATAGAGCTTCGGGAGCACTCTAATGGTTACCTCACTTTAACGTACATTTCAGAATAACGTACTAATTTTACATCCCCTTGGTTATATTATCCCTTCAGTACAACGAACATCGTTCACATGTCTTGCACTGATTGGTCAATGCAGCCCAAGCGAAAGTTGCAAATGGGCCAATGGGCTAATTAAGCCGAGTTCACATTTCATTGCTTGGTCAGTATAGCATATATAAACCCGGAAATCTCTGCATGCCACTCAGTCTAGCATGTTCGATTGTCGCATACACCTCTGCTGAGTTAACGGATTCAGAGATTCTGGAGATGGGACAAAAGCAAAATTAAATTCGGAAGACGAAGATGAAAATGGCCATTTAGAACCAGAGGTAACGCCCGTCTCAACTTTGGTAGCAATGGAGGTTATAAAAAGCTTACGAAACTATTTTGCACAGCATAGCGGTGCACTAGAAACATTTAACTTCACAATGTCAGATATGGAGGAATTTTGGGGGAGGCAAGTTATAGATATAAGCAGACGGCCATTACAGATTTTTTTAAAAAAATTAATGTAATACTAGATATTGTATATGCTATAGTGTATTTGTATTGAATAAAATAAAATGCATTCATGTGTTCTTATGTTTTTCTATGAATATATGCATTTTTCACACGCCCCCCCCCCTTTTTTTCTTTTCTATTCCTTTACCATCTAATTTTTATTTTTATTCGTATATTATTTTATTATTTTCTTTCTCGCCGTGTTAGTCTCATTATTTATTGTTTTATTTTATTCTTCTCAATTTTATATGTGGTTCATTAACCCCGTTTTGGGCTTGGCCTGTTGGGGGACAACACTCCGGTTTATCTGGCGTGTTTCTCTCCCTGTTGTTGTTACAATTATTATTATTATTATTATTATTATTATTATTATTATTATTATTATAAAGTTATTATTATATTATTCATGCATCTATTACTACTCTAACAGAAGAAAATTGTCTTGTGCCACCTCACAGCCAGTATCACAATGCTTATGTTCTTCGCATCAATCATTCCCGAAATTCTAAAATTCCTATCACTTTGCCGAAGCAGTTGTGGAAATTTAAATATGGTAACTCTAATCTTTTATATGGTTGTGCTCGCAGTACATATTGGACAGTTTTGCTTGAAAGCACCGATGCTGATACTGCGGCTGAGTACTTTCATAAGACCTTTCTTCAAATCATGAGTGAAGCCATACCAGTTGCTCATGCTACAAGTAGAAAGTCTAGCAGGTATCCAGTGTGCTTTTCGCAGGAGCTTACCAAATTCATCAAAGCCAAGAATCGCATACATAAGAAGCTTAAGACATGTAATCACTCTGATCTTCAAGAAAAAATTCTCCTCATTACGTAAATAATACAAAGAGCTTCAGCGGCAGAATTTTCGTACTTACGTTGACACTATAGAAAACAGGTGCAACTCCCACCCGAGTAAATTCTGGAACTATGTCAACTCCAAAAGAAAGGATCGACGTACTATAACTACTATCGCTACCTCTGCTGGTCTTACTATTACTGATGGATTGGATATTAGTAACAGTTTTGCCCAGCATTTCAGTGAAACTGTCTACTTCTTTCAACACACCTCTCGGAGGACAGTCTACCTATTGTCCCCCTATTGATAACCTCATCTTAACCGAGTTCACTGTTAGAGATATTGTCTACGGCATTAATAGATTACAGGCCAAGTCTCGAATTCTCCGACAGAGGTTCCTGCCTTTATTCTTAAAGGCCTTCGAAATGTCATAATTATTCCTCTTAGGCACATATTTAATTTGTGTCTAAAAGCTGCCCACTATCCTAAAATATGGAAGAGTGCGGTTGTGGTTCCTGTCTTTAAGGGTGGTTCTGCCAAACGGACTGACATTGCTAGTTATAGGCCAATCTCTATCCTTCCACCCACTGCCAAAGTCTTTGACAACATCATTCACAAATATCTTCTACAACATGTCCTTCCTCATGTTCCTGCGTGTCAACATGGTTTCATTCCCCGACGCTCCATTGTGAGCAATCTTGTATCGCTCACCACTCATGCTCATGATGCTCTTGACCACTGCCAGCAACTTGACGTGGTCTACTTGGACATGCGAAAGGCGTTCGACTCTGTCAATCATGAGTTACTAATTAAAAAATTGCGTGCGTATGGAATTGTTGATGAACTCCTTCGGATAATGCGTTCTTTCCTGTTGTATCTATACGACATCATTCATCATTGCCCTATAGGCCTCACTATGATGTTCCACAGGGTTCTGTCCTAGGGCCTTTATTATTTGTTATCTTCACTGCTGACCTCCCCGAGGTGATAAGAAACTCCCATGTATTGATATATGCAGATGATATGAAAGTTTTTGCTAACATTAAAAATAGTCTTGATGCTCACCTGCTTCAGCAGGACATTTATAGCTTATATCGTTGGTGTGAGCAGAATGATCTTGCAATTAATGCAACCAAATGCTCTGTTCTTACCAAATGCAACCAATTAATTAATTTTGGCCATCCGTATTGCTGCTATAAAGGATTGAATGATGAGTTTGCCATAGGGCGTGCATGGGAGAAAATCAAATAACTCATACTGCGACATACCGGCACATAAACGAATTATTTTAATGTCAAATAATTATATGGCTTATGAACTTTAATATTACTCACCACCATTCACCCATTTTCATTCATTCGCGAGTTAGAAGCGTTTATATTTGTTGTGAAGTGGTTTCTAATGGGAGCGAGGTGCTATGAGGGTAAGTTTACCGTTGGGGTAGATTTTATTGCATGTTGCATTTCTTTACTAATTTACGTAAGGAAATCGTCTCTTTTTTTTGCTTCTCCTTTGAATGGATGAGAAACAGGAAGCACACGCTAGGATGGTGACAAGGATGAAATGTCCTTTAGCTAAGGAGTGGACCAAATTGGCGCCACTTTGTTTGGAGATAAACATTTGATATAACCTTGGAGGGTGGGATCGGTCAACGCCTCCTCCTTTTAGGAGGCGTCAGATTGGTTATTTCCTCGTTCCAGAAACTTTCCCTTTCGTAAGATGACTGGTAACATGACACGACCCCTCGCTTTCCCAACTTGACAAGGCCCTAATCGTTCTTCGAAAAGTCTTTCCTCTTCAAGAAACATCACTTTGAACTCATACTTCTAGAAATAACTTCTTATTGTTTGTGCCAACAATAATTAAATAAATTTTAAAAATATAATCTTTCACACTATTATTTTCCATCCTTTTTTATTTTTTTTCGGTTCTGAGTTGGAATCAGGGAGGATGAAAATGGGATACGAGAGGAAAGATGGCCACTCTTCGCGAAGCTTCGAATTCGAGACGAAGAACAGAGCTAACGTCTTGAAAGGAGAATTTCTGAGCACCGTTTGAGGGATGCATAGTTTTAGGTTTAGAGGCGCTAAGTTTTGGAAGTAAAATTAATCACGAGTGCTTGGAAATAGCTAAAAACAAGCGACAAAGGGTAGCGACGAGAAGGCGCGCCTTCTTGTCGCTACCCTTTGTAGCTTCACGCTTAGGCGTGAAGTAGATTGGGGATCACGAAAGTGTAGGAGGATGGAGGGGTGGTGCCTCCGTGGTGTTGCAAGTTCAAAGAGTGCAGCAGAAGCAGTCATCTCGACCACTTCGCTGCCCGTTATTCCACCATCACCACTGTTGATGCTTTTCTGTTGACAAAATGCTGCGTTGATTTCCTCTGCAAGTCCCAATCATCAGCGATGCTCGATCGCACTGAGCAGACGGGAAATCGTCAAAAAATTATTGTTTGATATCTCAACATCAACAAAATGGATCCAAAAAGAGCCGAGATTTCGAAAAGGCAGCTCATTGATCAATTTCCGGGAACATCAGCAAAGGAAGATGTGGATAGTGGAGTGCAATTTGTTCTAAACAAACTAGGCAAATCTGCTAATAACATCGAACCCGATAGCATTACAAAACTCCGAGCATCTATTTCATCTGTCAGGACAAAGAAAAATGATAGGTGGAGAAAGGCGCGTAACACCAAATCAAGATACGAGTCCAAGAATGCTGAATGGCTGGATAGTGCATACGAAGTACGTATTTTTGTAGTGTTCAATATCACAATGTAATTTGCCGATTTTGCAGTTTACTCACAAATTTCCGCATTCAAGTAACTCGATTTGCACAAAATTAATACTCCAATCGTATTTTGTTCTGAGGTACCTGTCCTAATTGAATTAAAGTCTTCAACTGACTCTGGTGAAGAATTACCAGCATCAAAAGAAGAAGTACTGCTGGACGTCCATCCTTGCCTTTCTCGGAACTTTCGGAAAGGTCAAAGAGAACTGCTGCTGCTGCTCTAAGTCATTAAGTCGCTGCAGGTTCTCCTTCAAGGTTAGTAATGGCAGCAGCTCATTCCGCTCGCCTTCATCATCGAACGGATCTTGCCGCTATTTTAAAAGATTCAGTTCGAAGTCCATCCAGACCGAGAGTTATTAGGCAACTCGTTTTTAAGGATCGCCCTGTTACTCAAAAGTACACTACTGTAGAAGCGTTAGCTTTGATTCTGAATCAATCCCTTTCTAAAAGGCAGTACTTGGCTATCTCAGGGGGCCTTAAACTTAGGGGAATTGATGCTTATCCAGGTTACAACAAAGTCGCACGAGAGAAGTAAAACTGCCGACCAGAGAAGAACACCATTATAACCTCTGAATTAAGTGCTGAAGTTCCACTTCAATCATTGCTTGACCACTCAGCTCGAAGACTTGTACTTTTACAAGAAGTCGTCATTGATCAGTACTTGAATGAACAAAATTCTACGGATTCTTCTCTGAAATTTATATGTTCATGGGGCTTTGATGGGAGTTCTGGGCATACTCCTTTTAAACAAACTGATCACTTCTCAAGAGGTGAATCTTTATTTGCAACTTCACTAGTTCCTCTCCGTCTGCAGCCTGCATCAGAACAGACAATTTTTTGGCAAAAATGTCGCCTCAATCACCTAGGTTTTGTCGACCTGTTAAACTACAGTATTGCAAAGAAACTGTGGAATTAATAACAGCTGAGAAGAGGATGGACGAAGAAATTGCCAGGTTGTGCCCTTTTCAATGAACTTTAGATAATGGGAAAACCATAACTGTAATTTATTCTTTGTTCATGACTTTAATTGATGGTAAAGTCCTAAATGCCATCACGGGTTCTTCCTCCAGTCAATGCCCAATATGCCATGCTACTCCCTCGCAATTTAAAAATATTGAAAATATCAACTATAGTGTATTCCAACCAAAAGAAAACAGTCTGCAATACGGCATCAGTCCATTACACTCATAGATAAGAGCACTGGAATGTTGTCTTCATATTTCATACCGATTAACTTTAAATCCACCAGTATGGAAAGTGCCTGGAGGTGCCTAGAAACCTGTGCTTAAGCAAAGAAAAGCATATATTCAAGATGCATTGAAGTCGGAAATAGCTTTAATCGTGGATGTAGTGAAACCCAGATTCGGAACTACCAATGATGGCAACACTGCACGAAGAGAGTTTATGAATTTCGCCAAATTCGCAGAAATTCTAAGTATTGATGAAACCTTGGTAAAGAATCTACGAACCATCCTGATTGCGCTATCGTGCCAACTTCCACTTAATTATGACCGTTTTGTGAACATCTGTCATCTGACTGCGCAAAAATATGTTGAACATTACGCTTGGTATCCTATGCCTCCCTCAGTCCACAAAATCCTAATTCACAGTGGCCAAATTATTTTAAACACCATTTTACCTGTTGGGATGTTCGGAGAGGATGCAGCAGAAGCACAACACAAATATTACAGGAAATTTAGATTAGAACATGCAAGGAAATCCAGCGCTGTAAAGAACATTGAGGACACGTTTTGCCGGGCTTTGGACACATCTGATCCAATTTTATCAAGTATCGAGGCATCTAAAAGACTGAGAGCAAGGCATAGGTTAAATCTTCCTACTGAAGTTATTGAACTTTTGGAAGAACCAGAGCCAACTGAAATTGTAGATGACGATGAAGATCCAGATGAATATGAAGAAGACCAGAAGATAGCGAGGAGCAACGGCTTTTGGTAAATGAACAAAGTGGACTCGAGGATGCTACAGTTTTTTTGGAAAATTTAGAACTCATCAGTAGTTCTTTTCCAGAAGACAATCAAAGCTTGTCCGAACTTCCATGAATTACAAAGCTGTATACCAGATGAAAACTTTCCGACAGTTTACTTCTGAAGTACAATTTGTTATTAGTGCATATTTTACCATCCACGCGTGGCCACGTATCAGTTGGTCGTTACCTTTTTCATTCCTTTGCCAAGAAAAATTTTATTTTAATTCATACTTTCGTGATATTAATATCTTCTTGGATGCTACGCTTCTTTTGTGCTACGAGATGTTTTAAACTGATTTCTCAAACATTCAAAAATGTTTTCTGCGAGATCAAATGTTGCGATTTTTGTGATAAGAGAAATCAACCGAAAAGTCAGCAGATGTGGAGGAATGACTAATCGTTTGACTACGTGCACCAACGTGATTTCTCCATTGTGATCATCTACCCGAGATCTCGCGAGAGTGAGAGTTCCTCATCCCAATAACGAAAGGCCGAGAATGCTGTGCCATTGGATTTTTCTTCGACCTTCATTAGACTACCAGACCTCCTTTTTTTGTGCGTACAATATCATGCACAAAAATTACGAGGTATTCTTTAATTTTTGTGAGCAGTGTATTTTATGGGCTATTTTCGTTGCAGGTGCAGCAGAAATAGTTTGAGATGATTTCCTTCTTTGACATACAAAATTATTTCCAATTTTAAGAAATTGTTAATTTAAAATTAAACAATGCATTACATAATGTTATTTATATCCGTTATATTATTACATTTTAAATGAACGGTTGTTTTTTCGCTTTAGTAACAATTACTGTCACAATTATATTATTAATATTTAAATTGTTTGTTTAATTAAATTTGTCAGAAATTAACGATAAATAATAATTATGATAATATAATATGTTATTGCAATAGGAAAATAATTAATTCAATGCGCGTTTGATATGTTTAAGTAATCATGTTTTTCTATTTTATAAAATTCAGTTAATTTCAGAAAAATAATTCTTGATCAAGATAAAGGTGATTTGATTTTTTTATTTGATAGTAAAGATTATATTAAAAATTTCGTTAACAGATACATTGTAAAAAGTGCTTACTTGCGTTATAATCTTTAAAAAAACTCATAAAAAATTTTTTCATTTTAATATTATTTTTAAGTAACAATAATAATAATAATAATAATAATAATAATAATAATAAAAATAATAACAATTTTATTAGTTAATTAGTGTAGTTTTATAAAATTCATTGCTTTGTTTGCTTTTTAGTTGATTTTTATTTTATTAGTCCTAAATTGTTTTTGCTAATACATAATTTATTTTTAAATTTTAATTATTTATTCATATATTTGTAACAATACACCAATTTCTATGTTAAAATGCAAAAAAAAAAAGTTGAATTATAATTTTAAGTCGATATTTTTACAACCGTGCCACTGTGCGTCGGTCCCAGCTGCTACTGTAATCTCGTAGCAGTCGTAGTTAATGGGATTGTGCAAAACCAACGCCACCTAGAAACAAGGCCGCGACGCGCCAGCTGTCCTTTACTGTGACGTCAGTGTTAGGGGTCCTACGAACAGTACACGAACACGTGCAGTGGAGTTCACAAGCTTTCTCTCTCGTTTTCTCATATTCTAAAATGCCGCGAAAGTGCTGTGTGCCTTTATGTAAAGGGAACTACGCATCGGGTCCCAAAGTTAGTGTCTTCTTTTTCCCGAAGGATGAAGAAATGAAGAAAAAATGGATTAATCGGATTCACCGAGAAAATTTTACTCCGACAAACAACTCTGTGGTAAGTAGATTCATATCCCTAGCTTTTAATAAGTACATGTATTAATTAGTAACTTAATAATGTATTGTAAATTCCTGTTTTAATGTTACGGACGAAATTCATATAAGGAGAGCTGAATTTATTACTTAAATCTGGTGTCAGAAATAATGTTTCATGATGCTACAAACTATATTTTTTCAATGATAACAAATTATGATAACAGCGTTTTTTTTGTTTGTATTGATTTGTTTTGTTTTTTATTTTGTAAATAATACGACAATTGTTAAAAATTCTGAAAAATTCAAGGATGATCATGGAAATCATGAAGATAATGCATCCCTGATATGAAATTTATATGGGTATTATATTTTTTTTGACTTCTATATTTCATTATTATATATAGAATGTATTTTAGATAATTGGATAAAAATTAAACATCCTAATAATAATTATAACATCAACAAGCCTTTTTAAAAGGACACAAAAATAATATAATACATTTGTGTAGGTTTAGTTCCTGCAAATATCACTTAAATTGATAAAATGTGTCAAAAGTTGTGATTTTATACATATAAGAAAGTATATGCCACTTCTGAGCCCTTTTTATTATTAAAGGAAGAACATATACAAATTTTATGAGATGATTCTGATGAACAACAATAAATTTATCATGAAACATTATTTATAAATTCATATTAGGGTCTGGTTGGAGGTAGAATGAATGAAGAAATCTGCCATTATCTTCAGCCATATCTACATACAGTTGCAGACAGAATGAATAATCCCCAATTGGCACTAAATAATAATGTCAGTTTTTCATAACAACTGAATTTCTTAATGTTGATTTTGTGCAGAATTGTGCATTTCATTCTGCAGTTCACAATCTATAACAGATATGCTTGATATCAAAAACCTGCGAGTCAGTTTGACTCCTCGGCCTCAAAATTAGAGTCAAATTTCACAAATTGTGAGTCAAATTTTTGAATATTCATAATTTCCATATTTTACATTAATCTACAGTCACTATAGTTAATTAGAAATTTAAAAAAGAGCATGTGACAAAATAAAGTGTGATGAGAAAGATATGGCCGATGATATTAAAAATGCCCATTTAAAGCATAAATTGTGAGTAAGTGTGAACCCTTTGTTTTAGACTCATTGCAGATATTTTTGATTTCTGATAATGTTCTGATTTCTCTTATAATCACAGGTATGTGAGTTGCATTTTAGCACAGAGGACATTGAAAGGACTACAAGTATGTTTGATCCTAAAACAGGGAAACTGCTTTCAGCACCTCTGGATCGACTTCGTTTGAAAAAAGGTTAGTCAACTTATTTTGACATGATTTCATTTCATTAATGTTAAATAATTCTGCATGAAATTCAGAGTACTTTACATTTATGGAATGACGTAGCTCAGGTCACAATCATTTAAAGTAAATGCCATCTTTTATAGGTGCGGTTCCATCTCTGATGCCAGGATGCCATGCACATTTATCACAACAACCCAGTTGCAGTAGGGAGGACCCTGAAGAACGCAGAGAACGTTTGGAAAACACATTTTTAAGTAGTGCCTTGGCAGAGAGCCTTGAAACATATCAGCAGGAATTATCAGCTGTGTCCTTCACATCATTGGAAGAACTTAGGACCAAAATGAAAAATTGTGAAATGCATAGTGACTGGTTTGTGAGGGACAGAGGTGACAAAATATTTTTTATCTTACTCAAAGATAATCCATTGCCTAAAATCCTTTGCTCTGCAGAAATTAATAGTGATTTACAAATGTTTATTTGGATTGGTGAAGTTCAAATGCAGTCTTTAAAAAGCACATCACTACCAGTGGTTGTAAACAACATAAATGAACTAGGAGATATACTTAGCAAGGCCTATGAAATGTTTACTGCCATTGAAAATCCAAGTGTTGAAGATGGAATCAGTGTGGTTGTTAATGTATTAAACAGTTTATGTGGAAAGCTGCCAGAACAGACAGAAAAAATCACCTTTTTGATAGAACAGGTTACTTTGCTAAAGTGCTGCTACAAATCACAATTCAGATATTCATGGGAATCTCTAATATTGTGGTCACTGCTTCATTCAGTTTCTTCACATGCATATAGGTTTTTAAGATCTACAAATGTATGCACAATGCCCAATCCAGTAACTTTATCTAGACTCTGCCACGCACTTTCAAGCAATATTTTAAAAGAAAAAGATCCTCAAAATCTTCTTGAATATTTACAAAGAAAAGTTGAATTTCTGAAAGAAGAGGACAAATGTGTTGTGCTTCTCATGGACGAGATACACATTAAGGCTCTGTTGGACTATAAGGGTGGAAACATAGTAGGTCAAGCATTTGATACGACTGATTGTGCATCTAGTGCATATGTATTTATGATACAAAGTTTGGATTCGCCTTATAAAGATGTAGCACATATAGTCCCTGTGAAAACCATTCAAGCTGAGGCACTATTTCAGTTCATTAAAATTATTATTATTAAATTGGAATGCATAGGGTTCCAGGTTTTAGGTGTAATATCTGATAATAACTCTATTAACAAAAAGGCCATGTCATTTTTTAGTAATCCTCCAAAAGTGAGCATAAAATATGAACATCCAAAGTGTACAAATCGTCCATTGTATTTTCTCATTGATAGTGTTCACTTACTCAAATGTATTCGCAACAATTGGTTAAATGAAAAAGAACAGAAAATGCATTTTTCCTGCTTTCCTGGTGAGGAAATAGGAGGTATTGCTTCTATGAAGGCATTGAAAAAATTGCACATGATTGAAAAAGGATGTTTATTAAAATATGGCAGTAAATTGACACTGAAGTCTTTATATCCAAGTTCCATAGAGAGACAGAATGTGAAACTCGCCTTGCAAATTTTTAATGACAATACTGTTGTTGCATTAAAAGAACTAGGCGCCCGAAAATGCATTGAAGACTGGGAAAGCACTGCCACATACATTGACATAATTTGGAAGTGGTGGTGTATAGTGAACGTTAAAACTTTACTGAAAGGTCTAAGGCTAAGGAATACCTTTCAACAGCCAATGACTGTGAATTCTGATCACTTAGTCAATTTCCTGACTAATTTTTTGACATGGATTGATGGAGTCAGGGGATTCAGCAAAGAAACGCATCATGCTTTGAAGCACACGACTTCCGCTCTTCTTGATTTCAGTAAATATTGGCTTACAGAAAAGAAAAGGAACTGTTTTTTGCCAGGAAAATTACAAACTGATAATTTAGAAGACAGATGAGTGGCGGAAATTACCACATTTCAATGCGTCAGCTTCTTGAAACGGAAAGTAAATTGAGAGCGCAAAGTGTCCTGTCTCTCGTGCTGAAGTCAAGAAAAGTTGGTAATGTTGCAATAACCAAAAATGACATTTGCATGCCTGAAGCATTTACTTGCAGCACCTTGGGTGATATCCCTTTGCCAGATGAATTGGATATTGACATTGACGTAGAAAATATAGAAGATATCAGTGAGAATGTATGGCCAATTTTGCATTACATAACTGGGTATTGCTCCTACAGTGTGCTAAAGAAAATTCAGTGTGAATATTGTAAAGTATTTTTGACTTCAGATAGTGAACTTGTTACCAATAAGGACAGCCTCATATTTGCAAGTGACAGGGGTGGTTTGTACTATCCTAGTGAAGATGCCGTAACGTGTGTAGCATATACATTCCTTGTTGTTCAAAGACTTATTGAAGAGCATGAATCTTTGTTTCTTCAGCAACAAGAGCACAGAAAATTAGCACTTCATGTAAGTTTAAAAAATATTCCTGAAGGTGTCTTTACTGGGCATCATTGTATCGGTGGACATACAATTTCTGCATTAATCCGACAAATTGTGAATTGTACAGTGAATATTCTATTAAATAATTATCGAAAAAAAGTTAACGACATTGAATCAAAAAAAAATGTCACTGTATATAAAAGATTAAGAGGGAATTAACCTCATCATACTTATGTAATGCAGTCGAACCTCAATTTCTTGAAATATTTATATTTTCCTACATTTTCACTGTGTTTCTTCTAAGCTTCTTCCCAAGTTCTGTATTTCTTTATATTTCGTACTTAAACTTTTACTCGGGTGACTTTTTTTATTGTTTTTTTGCTATTATTTATTTTAATTTTATCACATTTTAATTAAAGGAGTACTATTCAACTTAATTAATATATAATTATCACTACTCTTACATTTATAATATAATTTTCACTATTACTTTAGTTATCTCAGAAAACCTTTGTATGTTGAATTTTGGCTTCAATTTTGCTGCCTACAGTATAGAATTATCATTTCTATTCTTCTGTATGCAGTACTTTTATTAACCTAAAATTTTTGATTTAAAAGTACCTTCATTTCTCAAAACTTCTTTGTCTTGATTTTTTTTTCTGTTTTTGAAATTTGAGATCTCGAGATTTGAATGTATATTACAAATATATAATTTTATTCAATTCATATTTAATGAATATTGTAAAAGTAAAAGTAATGAATCCAGGAATTAAACATAATAGCTAGTTGTTATATATGATATCATTTGCAAATCTGATCGTTTTCAAATTTATCACACTTACCAGATGTATTAAACGTAATCGCAAGAATAGATGAAGAGTGGATGGGGAGAGGTTAATCTTTTCTCCTCCCCTTCATCTGTTCTTTGTAATCGCCATTTCATTATGGTGAGAAATGAGAAGTTCTGGTATTCATAATACCATGATAGCTTACCATGTAATCGTTAATTCATTTATTAGATATATTTTTTCCTGTTTGTTTCCTTTTCTCCTTCAACTTAATAACTAGCTGTGAATTTGTAAGACTGTAAAGTTTTAAAAGTAATTTTACATATTTCTAGTGTAATTTAAAATCACTGGTTAAAGTAACTTATTGAAGTATCTAAAATTCAATAAACCCTGCGGATAGTCTTCAAATGATGAGAAACAAGATTCTTGTCCACAACTATTTTTTATTTAAAGGATGTACAGTTTGGTTACCTTGTCACCATCGTTCAGCAGCATGATACATTATTCAACAAGTTAAATAGCGGTTTTAGCTGGGTAACAAATCGGATGAAAATTTAACAAAGGGTACATTAATATAATAAAAATTAAGAAGCTTTAATTCAATTAAGTTTTAGGTTGTGTGATTTCAGGAAGTATTCTATTTTGTGACTTGCTCTTCAAATGGCATAAAACTGGTGTGTAACTTGCTGAATAATGCATTCTGCTTCTAAGCAAAATGTACATCCAGTAAATAAAAAAATATAGTTGTGGACAAGAAGTTTTGTTTCTCATCATTTAATTAATGTATATTTATCAAACTTACTTATGTAAACTGATTATGAATAACAGGCTATTATCTGAATTCACCTTTTCATCATATTTACTAAATGTATATAATTTTTTTTTTTTTTTTTTTTTTTTATCTAATTTTGAATAATGTCAAGTTAATTTTGAACAAACAGTTTTCACTGTTAATGGTTAAACATGAATTTCATCATCTTTTAATTATCTTAAATGAATAAATAGTTTGTTTTTCTAAACCAGCTTGCTGTTAATTATCTTTGTATTCATATTTATTGTTTTTATTAAAATTAATTAAATTTTGGTTTCAAAGTACATTATAATCACTAATTGTATTTCAATTTGCAAATAAAATACTGTAGTTGAAATTATAAATTTTCTTTAGACATGTACATTTGTGACATTACTATACTGTAATTAAATATAAAAATAACTGCTTACAATATATTAGTCCGTTTGTTGTGAGGTGTAGAATGGGAGGGTGGATCTGCTAAGAAACAACTTATATTTGGTATCTTAGATTTTTGATGAAGTTTAAATATCTTTTGTACAGGTATATAAGATTTTTTTTTTTTATTTAAGTACGTTTTAATGTTTGGTTTTTATAGATAATGATCTACCTATGCGAATTAATTACGAGGCTATTTATTCATGTTCCCTAAAATTGAAAAGCTAAATAAATATCCTTGCCCTTGTATTAATTCAAACTTTAATTTTAGAATGCCAACATCATTTTTTAATACATACAGTAGATACAAAACTTATTTATCTTATAAAAAAAGATGTTGATTGACCCGCGTTTCGATCATCAAGTCTTATTTCATAATTTGATATTTAATTATTATAAATGGGTTTGAAAAAACTATTATTTTGTATATATTAAATACTTCGTATATATTTAATAATTCTCCAGCGATACAAGGCCATATGTAAGTAACGTTTAAACACTTTCAATTTATAATATTAAAATATCCTTTCTAATACGATTGACGACTGATTTATCTTCCTCGCGTTCGAACACTGGCCCCCTAGTTCTGACGTCACAGTTTGCGTGTTGCGGCCTTGTTTCTAGGTGGCGTTGG
>JAHWFO010107968.1:0-12574 GCA_023313115.1 Rhysida immarginata
AAAGTTTTATGTGGATCAGTGGTTTTCTGTTATCTTTAATGTTTCCATTTTAAATGCACAAAGGGGTTGGTATAATAGTTTCAATGAAGGCCTGCGTTACGCATTGGGTTTACACACCAATATTTCTGATATGGACCTCACTATTGGCAAAGGCTCAGTCCTGATCAATCTTACGGATGATGGGAACTTTGTTAGCAGTCCCCAGGAAAAGGCCCAACTCATCGCAAACTCACTTAAAGAGTCAATTCACCACCTCCCTTGAAGATAGACTGGCTGGTATCGAGAACACACGTCAAGTTAAAGAAAGCTGCATTAAGTTTGATCTCATCCATCGTGTAAAAAAGTCTCCCCATGTCATTGACAACGCCGAGGTATCGAACATCATTAAGCAAGTTAAGAGTAACAAGGCTCCTGGACTAGACGCCATCACTAATTGTGCTCATAAGAATTTGCCTCCAAAGGTTATCTGCGCTATCACAAAATTTTAAACGACTGCTGGAATCACGGCTACTTCCCAGATTCCAGGAAAAACTCAGTCATCCTCTCTATACCAAAGCCTGGCCTCAATTCCGCTCTTCCTGTCAGCTATAGGCCCATTAGCTTATTGCCTACACTTTCTAAGTCTTCGAACGCACAATTCTGAAGAGGTTCAATGATTTTTGTGAATCAAATAATCTAATTCACAAGGAGCAATTTCGCTTTCGTTCGCATCACTCCTGCCAGCTGCAGGCATGGAGGCTAGTTGAAGACTTGAACAGTTCTCTCAATTACTCGATGTACGGTGGAATTGTTTTTCTCGATGTCCATAAAGCCTTCGACCAGGTTTGGCATGACAGCCTCATCTTTAAAATGATAAATTGTGGTTTCCCTGATGAACTGATTGCCTTGGTTCGCTCCTTTTTGTCGCATAAATCCTACCGTGTCAGGGTTGGAAACACCTTGTCTAATCCCTGTGTTGTCAACACGGGTGTTCCCCAGGGTTCAGTCCTGGGGCTGGCGCTGTTCAATTTCTTCATTCACGATCTACCGGAATTCGCAAAATGCAAACTGTACCTATTCGCTGATGATGCGGCCATCACAACAAGCGCAAGGAGTCCTGCACACGACATTAGCCGCTTATAAAAGGCTTTGCTACAGCGCGAAAATGGCTCGACAAATGGAGGTTAAAGCTCAACGTTGACAAATGTAAAGCTATGTACACTCGGGTGCATAAAGGTTTTGACCTAAGTCTAAATTGTTCGGCTTCCTTAAAATACTTCAATTCAATGAGGTGACTTTTTCCAGGTATCTAGTCGAGCACGCTTACTATGGAACGATTCCATTAAGTTTTTGCTTAGCATCGGAGGAAGGCAAGTTTTATGTCACGTGCTCAATTATGTTGACAAAAAGATTATTTTGGCTGTTCTGATGAGAATTTTTGTTTTATTAATAATAAACTAATCTGTTTGGTTAATAGTGTAACATAAATGGTGCACAGTATCGATATAGTTATATGCGTGATCAAGAGCTAAGCTGATGCAGCACTCTTTATCATGTGATGCGGAACTGATTTACAGGTGTAAGTGGAAGCTATTTTCTTTTGACTGCTTGAAAGGTTACAAGTCTCATTTTTTTGTAGATTTTGGGTATATAAAATAATCAACGACAACTATGCCAAAACCATCTGAAATTTTTTTTTAATTTATTATATAACTAGATGGATCCCGTCATAATTTGATGGAGAACAACCCATCTTATTATTCATTCCCATCTCTTTAATTAAAAAATAATAAAATAAAAAATTGTCAGAGCTGAAATATCTCATTTTGCACAAAGAATAAGAAATGAGTTAATATATAAAATCAAAATAGTTTTAAACTAAATTTCTCTGAAAGTATTAAACTGAGACATAAAGTGTCATTGGATAAAATGATCAGTTTTTAAAGCTCTTTCTAACGATATAACATTTAACATAACATTTTCAGAGTTTTTCAGTAGTCACAAGGAAATGTCATAAAATGATCAAGGCAGCATTTTCTTTCTGCAAATCTTCAGTTTATTCGTGACCTCCGATAGAGAAGGCCTCCGCAATGAAACTGAATACATTGTTACATCATCATAGATAGAGCAAATTCAAGGTTTATTATTGGCAGAAATACGAATCAGAATGCACTATCCGAGGCCAACGAGAAATACAACAGTGAGAAATATAGAAAGTCTTTCTAGTTGGCTTTGTCAACACCACCTCTACTCAAAGCCTGAGCTCGAAAATTTCGTACATTGTTACATCATCATACCTAGTCATAATTTAGGGTTTATTATTGGTAGAAATGCGATTAAACATGACTATTTATGACGTTTTAACAATGTATGACGTTTCCGCGCTTAGGCTTTCTCTTTAGGTGGTGTTGGCTTTGTGCACTATCTATGTGATGCAACAATGTATTCAGTTTCATTGCGGAGGCCTTCTCTCTCGGTGGTCACGGTTTATTTAATTCAAAACAATGATTGAATATTGTTTCATTACAACAATCCCTGGCTTCTGATGGATTGTCGTAACTGTCTTTGTTGGCTTCAGATGCCCATGCGCAGAAGTGCCAATTTTGGTCTTACAAAAAATGCTTTGCGTTTTAATATATAGGATTATATATTTTAATAGTAGAGAATATTAAATGATTTGAACAAAAGAGAATTTTTGTAAAAGTAACGGTGCTATGAATTAGTGTATATTTTATTAAAAACTAAAATATAGAGAAAAGCATGCCATGACAATTAACATGAAAAGTTTTTTAAACCCTCAAATAAACAGATCAAATTGCACACTTGGGTGAAAAAAAATTAATCTCTTTAAGGTGTTTTTTACATATATCGTTTAAAACTTAAACGAAGTCAAAAACGCGATAATGAACAAAAAAAAAAAGTCTATCCATATCGGATTCGAACTCTGCCATTCGAGGCAGCCGCTATCGCTTATTATTGTAAGGAGAGAGCCCGTGACGAGCACATCCCAGGCGTATACCTGCTACCCTATTTTCATTAAGAAGGGACAGGTCCATTCTAATCTGCCATGACTCCTAGTACAAGCACCTAATTATGCAACCGATCAACATCCACTAAGCTCAGCCCCTACGGAGCAGATAAAAACCTTTTTGCAACCGACTGAACATTACATGTAAACGCAAGAATCCTCCAGGGACCCTGGCCTTATATGACAAAAAACTGGACTGGGTGAAGAACTACAAGTACCTTGGAGAAAAATTGACTCTAAGTTAAACTGGAATGACCATGTCCAATATGCCCTCAACAAGGCTAAAAAGGCAAAGTTCAGCCTGATTGCGCTCTTGGGGAGAAACAGTGCCCTTGGATTGGACAATAAACTCTTGCTGTACAAGGTGGTAATCCGCACCATTTTGCTTCACGGAATGCCTGCCTGGACGTCTATCAAGGTGGAGGGAAATACAGACCTTCCAAAATGTAACCCTCAGGACCATTGTTCAGCTCGATAGGAAATTTGCCAACAACTCTTCTATTTATGAAGACCTTAATATGGATCACATTGGTAGCTACGCCCAAATGGTCCTAAAGAAATTGCTTCTTAAAATTGAGACCCACGACAATCCTTTGGTAGCCAGTATACTGGACCACCCTCTAGCCCTTAGGGGTCCCATAAGGATACGAATACCCCTTCATGTACTGGAAGTTAATTTCGATGATATCAATAAGGTTGTTTTCCCCGACTTCTGGATATCTTAGCCGCAGATGCTCAGGGCTATTTCTACGTCAATCAACAATCTTATTCCTCGTCCTATTAGTTAGGACTCTATTCCCAGGATGACTCTCGAGGGACATCAGGATTCTCCTCTAACTCAGTGTAATTCCCTTGGTTACGTTTTGGGCGACTGTGGTATGGAAGCTCTGCTCCCGGACCGCTCGTGTCTTTTCAATACACTGTTCGATTGTCGATTGTCGACTATACTAGAATTTACTATACTATATCTTTACTATATCAGTATACTATATCTTTCTATGTTTGGTGGTATATCGTCTTTCTTGACATTCAAAAGGCCTTTGATCAAGTCTGGCATGATGGACTCTTTTATAAAATGATTACTTGTGGCTTCCCTGATGACCTGATTGCCTTGGTTCGCTCCTTTCTGAAAAATAGGACCTTCCGTGTTAAGGTTGGTGACTCCTTGTCTGTCCCTTGCGATGTTAATGCTGGTGTTCCCCAAGGCTCTGTCTTGGGGCCTGCCTTGTTCAATTTCTTTATCCACGACTTTCCTAGGTTTGCAAAGTGCAATCTTTACTTGTTTGCTGATGACGGGTCCATCATGAATTGGGCACGTAATCCAGTCCACGTCATCAGCCTTCTGCAGAAAGCTTTACACCAGTAAGAGAGCTGGTTCTCTAAGTGGCGCTTACAGCTAAATGTCAACAAGTGTAAAGCCATGTTCATCACATGCAAACGCAAAAACCCTCCAAGGCCCCTCATCCTATATGGTAGGAAGCTTGAGTGGGTTAAAAATTATAAGTACCTCGGAGTTGTGATTGATTCCAAGCTCAATTGGAACGACCATGTCCAATATTCGCTTAACAAGGCTAAGAAAGCAAAGTTTAGTCTTGTCGCGCTACTGGGGTGAAACAGCGCTCTCAGAGTGGACAGCAAACTCTTGTTATACAAGGTAGTAATTCGTGCCATTCTGCTTCACGGTATGCCTGCATGGGCTTCCATTTGCAAATCGAGATGGAAAGATCTTCAGACCTTCCAAAATGTTACCCTCCAGTCCATTGCTCAACTTGACAGAAGAGTTGCCAATAATCTCTCTATCTATGAAGATCTGGGGATGACCCACATTGGTTCCTATGTTCAAACACTCCTCAGGAACATGCTGCCCAAGATGGAACATCATGAAAATACCCTGGTTGCTGGTATCCTGGATCACCCTCTCACTATCAGGAGTTCCCTCAGGTTTCGAAGACCCCGTCATATCTTGGATGTCAATTTCGAGAACATTAACAAGGCCGAATTCCCCAACTACTGGATCTGCTAGATCCTGTTTTCTGGATTCGCTATTGGTCAATCCATAATCCGAATCTCGTCCCTACCATGAAGGGACTCCTTTCTGGATGACTTAAGAGGTTCATCAGGCTTCTTTCCTACTTCAGTGTACCTCATTTGGTTTACTTTTTGGGCGAGCGTGTAAAGTGAGCTAAAGGCTCCTGGACCACTCGTGCTACCTTTTTCATTACACTGATCGATTGTCGACTGTCTCTACTAGAATTTGCCTCCCAGTGTTATCTGCATCATCACCAAGGTCATGAATGACTGCTGGCGTAGCAGCCATTTCCCTAGTACCTGGAAGGACTCAGTCGTCATCACCATTCCTAAACCTGGACTAGATCCTGCTCTTCCCAGAAGTTATAGGCCCATTAGCTTTTGCCCATGCTTTCCAAGGTCTTTGAGCGCACTATAATAAAGAGGTTCAACGACTACTGCGAGGCAAACAACCTCATTCGTACTACGGTAGTGATGGTCGATACCGATACCTTCAAAACCGATACTTTCGCGAAACCGATACTACACCGATACTTTTTTCAGGTCTTGGATATAAATTCCGGCGTTTTTTTGTTTCCATTATTAAACCAATCCGAAAGCTTTCAGATTATTAAACGTCTTTTCATGTGTATGCATTCTCATTGGCCGCTTGATTTAACCTGTTATAATTTCGACCAATCCCATGCAGCCGCACCGTTGCTGTTTGTGCATATAAAGAAGTTCTCGTTTGTAAGCCTTTTTTTTTATTTCGTTTGTTTTTTGTTTCCGACAATCGTCAATCTTATTTTCTTTTTTGTATAATATGGAAGACCGCTTGGGTTGGTTAGGCTTCTTGACTACCTCAGTGTATTTCATTTGGAGTTTATTTTAATTGGATGAGCTTTGTGAAAGCGCTGCTTTCGTCCCATCCTAACAAATGTACACTTCACTGTTCGATTGTCGTAGGGTCTCAGGCCATGGAGATATCTGGCATATATGGAGGACAGGACTAGCTCTTCAAGGTATCACCTCTACTCTGTTTTCAGGTATCATTTCATTACTTTCATTTCACGGTGCGTCCTTTTCAGGGCGATATTCACCTTCTGTTATGTCTTATGTGCTGGTCCCTGGCGTTGGAATTATTATTCCCGTAAACCAGTACATCAAGACGCTCATTATCCTTCTGGGTCCCTGGCGTTGGGATTAATTTCCTCGCAAACCTAGCTAAGGACTTTTCATATCATCTATTATTATTCTAATCATTCACGAGTGGGTCCCTGGCGTAGAATTAATATTCTCGCAAACCTGACTTGTTTTCTTTTTTCCTTAAAGCTAGGTGCGTCCTTCTTAGGACGGCTTCTTTAGCACACTTCTAGCTGCGAGGTTACTACTCCCCCCCCTGGTTCTATACAATTATATTTTAGGATTATGATGGCTTCGTCCAAATTAACCACGTTGGAGTCAGCTAATGTGCCATTGCTAGTGGCAGATGGTAAAACTGTGTCCTGCGAAAAGGCCTACCGGGATGCCTGCGTGGATGCTATGTTTGCTGCTTTTGACCTAGTGTTCAACGAAATGTTAGAAGCTCTCCGAGATGAAATAAATGCTAAGTATAGTGCACTTGAGGAAAAAGTCGAATCCCTACATAAAAGTTTTGAAGAGAAGTTCGAAGGTATCAACAAGGAAATCAAGGACTCTCGTAGAGATGTCATTGAAAAGATAAGCGAACTGAAGGAAGCCTTTGGGTAATGCTTCGGGACTCCGAAGGCAGGTAACTCCAAGGAAGATACACCTGTTGATAACAGCAAGGTAAGTAATGTTTTTAATAATATTGCTTGTGCTAAAAGTTTAGAGTCTATGGATATAATTGAAAATAGTGACTGCTCGACAAACGATGGCTATAAGAGAAGTCACTCTGATGGAACCGATGAAGAAGTGGATAGCAGTCCCTGGATTGGTGTTGCTAATAAAAAATTCAGAAAAGGCACGAGGGTCGATAACCTAAAGACCGTCTCCAGAGTAAACGAAGAAGTCGTCAGCGCGACTAGGATGAGGAATCCGAAGAAATACAAGGTCGCTCGGCTAATAAAGACCATAGGATCATGAAGAGGTATGTACCGCCAATTACCATGCGGACTCATGGTGTCCCGTTTAAGAAGATTTTAACTGAGCTCGAGAAGCATGTTCCAGTGGAAAAGATCACCGTTCATACAGGCAGAGCTGAAACCGTCAAGGTTAAATGTGAAGATGAAGAAACACACAACACGTTAGTCTCTGGAATTAAATCTGATAATATTTTAAAAATTCAGCATCATCAACTGAGAAGGTCTTGAAATACGTAATTCGTAATGTGGATGTTACGTATGACCTCGATGACTTCCAAGAAGACCTAAAAAGAGCCAACTACTTCCCGGAAAAAGTTATTCGATTGAGGAAAGCCAAAGGATCCATTGATATGCCGATGGTTTTGGCTCTACTCCCAAACACCGAACACAACCAGTCATTGAAAAACATAACACGTATTGGGCCGCTGGCAGTTTCAGTGGAGGCCTTTCGAGGGAACAAGAAGCCACTACAGTGTTACAACTGCCTGCGCTTCGGACACCTATCCATGGGCTGCACGGAAGATCCTTGTTGTAATAAATATGCTGAGGGGCACCAGTCAAGAGATTGCCCCAAGATCAAATGACAAGACCCCGCAAAGTGCATCAGATGTGGTGGACAGCACACATCAAGCTACACGAAATGCCCAAAATACTCTCAGGTTCAAAGGATGTCTAGTTCTAAAGTGACAGCAGGCAAATTCTATGCTGCCGCTGTGTCTACGCCGGAAGATAAAGGCCTCAACATCAACGACCTACCAGGTATGTATAAACAATTAGGACGTATCTTTCATCTGTTTTCTAATCTAGGCAAAAGTTACCCACAATTGAGTGGGCTCCTTACGACCAACTAATTTTAGTATGGCTGCACAACGTTATACTGTAATCAACAAAGGTGAACTTCGGTGCGTGATATGGAACGCTAGGGGCATTCCCCGAAAGCGTATCGAGTTTCACAACTTTCTGATAAAGCAAGAAATCGACGTTGCTTTTTTCTGTGAAACTCACCTCAAACCAAGCCAAGACTTCAAGCTACCTGGCTATTGTGTGTACCGTAAGGATCGAATGGCTTCAATTGCTGGAAGATGTGCGTCTGGGGGCGCTGCGATCATCATTAAGAAGGGAATTCAACACCAAGAATTAGTATCCAAGTCTTATGCAGGTATGGAATCGGCCTACATCATTATCAATGACGTCTCCTGTGGTGAAGTGAAGTTCGTGGCGCTCTACAATTCACCTAAACATTATCTTGACATTTGCGAGCATGATGAACTCTTCAGTGGTGACATTCCAGTCGTCCTGGCTGGTGACCTAAATGCCAAACACCCAAGCTGGAACTCCAGAACGCAGAATTACAATGGCATGATTCTCTATAGGTACATACAAGGTAGAGATGATATCATCGCTGCTGGACCTGTGGAGGACACCTACTACTGCGACCACTCCCCTAATAGTGACGTTTTGCTAAATCCATTCTTTTCCTAAATCCACAGGACCTTATAATCTACGCAATAAAGACATTCTATCGATCCTTCTGACCAAATATTCCTATCAACTCAAAAGTAATACTAACGTGGACATCAGACATCTTACCAATGAAATACGTTCTTTGCCTTCTTTGACTAGTTTTAAATACAGACTGAAAAAGTGTCTATCTAATTTCCCTTACTAACCTATTAACTCTGTTTAGTTTAGTTTGCACCAGTTCTATGTATTTATTAACGTCAATTACTACACTTCCTCCAGGGAGCTAGCTAACGCACTTATTAAAAACAAAGCAATAAATATTTAAAAATATCTCAAGAATGTTTGAGGAGGGTTTATCCTATGCCAAACCTCAGATGTTTAAGTTATTGATGAAAATATGGAAGAAAATTCCACAGCTTGTTGACCGCTGGCCATACTGGCCCTGGTTGGATTTTGTAATAATAGTAACTTTTAAACATTAAATAAAATAAAATAAAATAAAATAAAATAAAATAAAATAAAATAAATATGAAAGAACAACTTAAGGCACATGAGTTCCGTTCTGACGACAAGGTGAAATTGAATCCTGGTGTCCATAACAACCCTCGACACGATGGATTCTTCTCAAGCTGGATTGGGCCAGCCCACCTCAGCCTTCCCCTCCGAAAAAAATTTCTGGGTACGGCCCTGGGCTCAAGTAACCGGAAGAACTTGTTGGGTATCGATGGTTAATAATATTGTACGCTAATATTATAGGAGTTGAGACTTGTAGAAGTTGGTTCCAGGCTTTAAACGCAAACGTGCATACCCGAATAAAAAATAACTGATACACAGTTGGGATTTGCAAATACGAGAAATAAGACGCTACAGAAATAGTTTTTGGTAAGCCCAAATAAGTTTAAGGAACCATTTTTGCAATTTAAAAATTCGTGTAAGTTTATGTGAGGTCGAAGAACTCCAAACTACTATACTGAAACATAAAGCAGAATGAATCCACACATAATACAATTGTAATTTAATCTTAGGGGGCAAATAACGATAGACGAGGAATGATCCCTTGCTTCTTATTAAGTTTAACCAATAATTAATCATTGTGTTGATCCCAAGAAAAGTCATGAGTAATCCTTTTGCCCAGGTATTTAAAACAATCAATGGTTGACAGCGATCATCATAATATAAAGGTACTGTAGTTCAATACGCACATTCCGTTTATTCCACTGATAAAAAAATCATTGTTTTGGTTTTGTCAGTATTCACGTTGAGTAGATTCCTGTCCGACCAAACCCTCAAATCAGCGAAAATTTTATTAAGCAAGGAAATTAATTGGGGTACTTTCTTATTAGCTGCGATAAACACATCATAAGCATACAATATAACTCGAGAGAACAGAACTGATCGAATGAATTATGTCAGATCGTTAATGAATAGACAAAAGAAAACTGGGGATAATATTGATATCTGAGGAGCTCCTAAATTTCTCTCTCCAATATGTGAAGATACACCCGATAATGTTGGAAAGAATGAGCGATCTGTAAGGAAATCCTTAACCAAAGGAGTCGAGTTCCACGTATTCCAAATGAGTAGAATAATTTCCGCAAAAGTAGGTCAATTGGCACTGAGTCAAATGCCTTAGCGAAATCCACGAACACAGTTATTACCAGTTTATTTAAGGCCATATCATTAGATATAAATTCTAACAGCTCATAACAGGCAGTTTCCTCGTTACATTTGGGCACAAACACATGTTGACTAGGAGTAATGCAATTGTGTCAAATAAATTTAAGGTGGGAAGAAGCCAGAAGAAGACAGAGGAGCGGAAAGAAAAGAGAAATAAACATAAAACGGCTTCTTCGCAACCGCCCTCCCCCGCCGCTGAGAATAGTCAGACCGGCGGCTCATTGGCTGAAAATCAGATGGGACGGCCAATGGGAATAAAGAGTGATCGGCGAGGGAAGCTCGAAGGCTCGCCGAAGGAAAAAGAGAAGAGAGAGATTAGAAGCGATTTAGGATCGAACTGGAGAGGATCCACTAAGGACAAGCTCCGCAATGGAAAAACGGAGGCGACTAAGTTGAATGGCCCGGGAGGAACTCCAGCTAAGGCGAAGATAGACGGACGAGAGGACTTCCATGCAGGAGTGCGAAGTGACGGCAACGCCATTAGGATTTCCCCAGCACATCGTCGCAATACAAGAAAGCGTCGTGGGAATGGCAAGGAGTTGATAGTTCGTCACGAGAACCCGAAGCCCCGCCTAGCTCGAGACGACACTGCAAGCTTTTCGCGTGGGCGAAGGAACCCCAGCGCCGCTACCGTGCACCGGACACGGATCATTCGTGCAACACGGAACCGTCAACGCCGGCCATCGTCGAGGGACAGGATTTCGCCAAAGGAATTGGCTACTTCGCTTGAGTCTATGGAAGTTGCAGGTAAAGGGGGTCTCCTAAGTCACGTGGCCATGGGGCTCCTCAAGCTTTGCTTCCTTTAGATAAGATAGCCAGTAAGCTAACTTTCTTAGTTAAAGTAGCACTAGTTATGATAGTAATCTAAGCATTTCATTAATGACAAGAGTAATTATCTTGCTATCTTTTTATGCATTATAGTAGCGCCCGAACCTGTTCTTCTTACATGTCTATGGCAGGAGTCTACTCTTCCCGACCTCGCCAATGCAGTCACGATTTACCCGACGGATGCGACAGAATTTCCCGCCCGATCATCCAGGATTGTTAAAGTTTAAAACGGCGCCCATTAAACTGGACTTTCTTGTATGACGAATTGCGACTTGCTGAAAATTATTCCAAATTTGACTTTGTTTAATTTTGTATCAATCTGTACAAAAGAACTTTAATTTATGTACATTTACTTAATTGATGTCATCAGGCAAGCAACACCATTTTTCTTATAAGCCCATCATTTCGAAAACGAAGTGAAGCTTTTTAATAAACAGTTCATCTTTAATTCGCTCTGCCTGTTTGGTTCCCGCTCTATCATTCTCTTAATTAATTAAGCATTTATCCATGATAAATTGTGCATATCAATAAACTGAGCCAAACGCATACAATATAGCTTCTCAAAGATCTTCGCAAAAACTGGCAGTGCTGTGATCGGGCAGTAACTCGAAAAGGACTGAGGGTCACTACCTTTCAAAATCGGTGTGACCGTTGCAATTTTTAACTTTTCAGGAAAAACCCCTGTTACCAGTGATTGATTAAAAATAAAAGCTAGTGGGTAAGATAACAAATGATTTAATTGAATAATTATCGTTGAGGTGAATCCTAAAGGGTCAAGAATTAAATACGATTTTAATTGACGTATAACACTGCTAACCTCTTCAATTGTTGTCGGTTCAGCAAAAAAACTGGACGTTAAGCTATCAGAGATGACTCCATTCTCTTCAGCGAATACCCTTGAAAAATTAATGGTGGGAGATAGTAGGATATGCAAGAAAGCAGTTAAGGAGGATGGTAATGTGCAACGGATTCTCAAAAGGGGACTGAACGGGATTCGGACCAAAAGCAAGAGTTTTAAATATATGCCACTTGTCTTTATTCGGACGAACTTGGTCAAACAGTCTTTCAAAATAAAAATATTTAGCCTTCCTAATTCGTTTGCCAACCATATTGGAATAATTTTTAAAGCATTTAATGTTATCTATCGTGGGGATAAGCCGGGACTTTAAATAAAAAGTGTTTTTGATCTTTATATCAGCCAAGAGGCCAGGGGTAATCCATGGCTTCTTAATCGAACGATCTGTCTTACTGTCATTTGCGTTCTGCGTGCTGCAGTATGGAAGATAGATGTCAAATAATGAAACATATCAAAAAAGACTCAAATAATTAATTGCATCCATATCATTTGTTCGTAGGTTTATCCCTTGTTAAATTTCCAACATTTTTAAATGATCATAAGTACGCTGGTCCCCATAGTTAATTTTCTTCTAGATCCAAAGGTACAGGTATTGGACATTGAAACTGAAACACCTTCGCAAATAGCACT